>JALLOX010000482.1:0-11196 GCA_036939695.1 Thalassiosira ordinaria | reverse complement strand
TGGCGGACTTCCTGCCCAAACCATCACGGGCATTGTTTGCTTTGGCGATTACAAGAGCACCGTTGTCAGCATGGCGAGAGGGTGGCAATCATGGCGGACAGCTTTCATCACCTTCATTGACGGCAGCGAGCAAGGCCATACTTTTCCCTCCGTCACCATCGCAGGATGATCATGCTGATCAGAATAGTAAGAGATGGGAGGAACTTGATTTTTCAGAAATCGAGAAGTCGCTGGCATCAAAGTTGACGGATGATCATCTTAGTGGGATTTTGGTGCGTATCAATGCCTCCAATACTCTCAAGAGATTGAAGCTAGCTGGATGTATGAACATCTCTGGTATTGGTTTAGAACCATTGAGTGGCTCGGCAGTCTTGGAGCAGATTGACTTATGCCTTGCTGGTCCACATGAAAGTCCATATCTGAAAGCAGAGCCATTGATCTCAGAAGAAGCTGCTCTGCCCATACTCACAAGTATTGTTGAAAACGAAAGCACCAGTTTGAAACATATACAAATCCCTGTAAAGTGGAGTGTAATGAGAAAACCACTGCTGGTTGATTTTGTCAGGATATATAAGCAGCTTCTTGAGAGCCGCAATCTAAGCTGCTCAAAATGCGAAATGCCATGTGACACTACGCTTGGGTGTATGGAATGGTTCGTCTGTAGTCGCAGTAGTTATTATGGATTGCAAAACTGCACTTGCGCCAAATGCACGGAACACTTCTGTTATCGAACCAATTGTGAAGCCAAGCTAAAGACCTGTTGGAAATGCCGACACCAATATTGTGTCAATTGTGTAGATGTGGTATCATGCTTATCCTGCAGCAAGGAAGCATGTCGGAGATGTGTTATATTTGTGAAATGCAATGTTTGTGGAGATGATTGTTGCGAGAGTTGCCGTGTCTCCTGTAAGTTTTGCCAGCGAGATGGTTGTTTGGATTGTGTAAGTGTTGAAGGATGTGAAAATGAAGGATGCAATAAAGCCAACTGTAGGGACTGCTATGATGGCGAGATGATAAATGTGACAAGATGCGATGCTGCTTATTCTGAGTGTGGTAAGACCTTATGCTTTGATTGCAGATGGACAAGATGCAGCAAGGACTGGCAAAATGCATGTGGAAGCTGCTTCGAAATTGTCAGTAGGAAAAGACTCCCGGAGCTTCTAAGAGAAAATGAACAGCAGCGGGAAGAGATAGAAAAATTACGCCAAGAAATTACGAGGCTTAGAAACAAGTGAGCTTTTCCATTGAGAGGCTATGATAGGTACTTGAGGGTACTTGATTCAAGTGGATAATATGACCAATCCAATATCAGCCTGCTCGAGCTGAGCAAAGATCAGAGATACAATGAGGACTGCTACATTAGGCAATCCTGGATAAACAGAACGATAAGCAATTACATCTATGGTGGTATCATAACATTTGTACAATAAAGGCATAAACAACATGGTGTATTATCATCATCTCTCTCCTCTCTCATTGTATGTAGCACTTATTCTCTCACCTTCACCTCTCTGGCTGTCAAAGAAGTCGTCATTGGCTGTCATTGGCATCGAGCATAAGTACTAATTCCTATTTACCTCCTACCTATGCAGCATTGGCAGCAGCGTTGGCCTCTCAGGCCCCTAACTTCACTCTCACTCTCACCTCGAACCTCGAACCTCTCGACCCTCGACATAACTTGAGCATAGAAAATAGAAACGTCATTGTGGTAATAGATGATGGCAATTGCAGGATCTCTCATTCTCATCGCTTGCTGAAGTGTGGAGAAGATATTATTTTGCTCTCTCCAGTCAACGAGAATATCAATCTGCCAATTAGCAATGACAATGGAAGCAATCGCCATCTGCCCCATCCTCTCGGAGGAATACGACGATGATCCTTCCACAATTGATGACCAATCTACCTCTCATCTACCGGTCCAATCCGCAGGTTGTTCACATAGAATATGCTACTCCTGCCTAATGAAGCTCAAACGAGACCGGTCCACGTACAAGGATGGAGATCAGCGCGATATAAAGTCGATCGATTGCCCCGTGTGCCGTAAGGAGGCGTGCTTTAGTACAGAAGATCCTATCGTGGATATTGGGCGATGTGTGGCATTGTGGTACGCGCTTTGCAGCCAAATGCTGATGGTGGCGAAGCGAGTACTTCTACTGTCTGCAAGCAAGAGGATGTCAACGATAAATCAACAAGTCCATCTCACATTTATGTTAGTGAAACCAGCGAAGCTACAAAACCTGTAGATGCAGATGTGAAGCCCGGGATAGCCTATGATCCAAGAAACAAAATCAAAGACGAGGGGAGCTTTGTAAAATGGGAAGTAAATGTGAAAGAGGAGGATACAGATGTCAGTGATGAAGACTCTCGTTTTTCATATATTTCCAACCCCGATGACATCAAATTGGATGAGATAGATATGATTAAGAAGGAAATCACAATCCATGCAGAAGAAAATGAGGGACAAAATGCCAAACAGCTAGCATCCAGCACTCCCATTCCACAATCTTCACTTATCTCACGAGAACAACTCCACTGCCTATCAGGAGGGATGCGCGGTGGATACAAAAATCCTCTCAGGGTAGGAACACCCATGGGCTTTTGCGGTGGGCCCGCCCTTGCCACATCCGGAGGAAAGGTACATCACATATGCATCAAGGAAAATATGAACCATCCTCTTCCCAACTCGTTAGAGGAGGAGTTTTTATTGTACCGAAAGGGAAATTGGAATGAACCTTTGGTGAGAGATGTGAGATTACTGATTGATTTACAGCTGAATCATCCACCCATTCCAATCTTTTGGGAGCCAGTTGATCAAGAGGGAACGAGGGTGAGATATGTTGGTCATTGGAAGGTTACTAGTATTGATGACTATTCGAGCAATCCGATAAGTTATATGGAAATAGATCGGTGTGCATTGATAAAACTGAAGTTTGTACGATTCGATCAACATTGGGAGCAGATCATACACATTTGCCATGATAAGTCAAATGCTGAAATCAAATCAATAAACTGGGATGATAGTGGTAAAAGCCAAGGATTGAACTATGGATTGAATGAAAAGTCTCAAGGTAAAACGAAGCCAAGCATGGAAGCAGACGGAACCATCATTGCTGAATATGACATTAATGTTGACTCTGATAACTCTCCAAACAATACTGGATTTGATAATTTGGCAGTGAGAAGAAGCAAAAGGAAAAGATGTCAAAAAAGATTCATTGAACACTAAACAACGGTCTCATTTTATGATTTGCTGATTATTTCAAACAAAGAATACACAGTATACCATACAAATAATAGGTAGTAGTTGGCTTATCCAGTCACTTCAGCTTGGTGTGTGGATGCAATCCTTGACAAAGGATTGAAATGGCAAGCTAATAGCATAGGGCGGAATTCATAGCACGTCCCATTGTTATGGAGTCCTTGGCAATGTCCTTTGACTCAAACTTTGTCTCCTGCTTCAACAAAAGTCGACGGCTCTTTGATCGAGTAGTCTCAGAAATGACAGGCTCGCCGCCATCCTCAAGGTTCTTTGTAAAATTATGGTAAAGACCCTTCAGTATCAATTGATTAAATGAGTTTTCATCAGGCTGTGATTTCCCATACCTCTCTGCCCAAGATTTAGATCTCTTGTGAGCTGGAGCAACCAAGAATATCCCAGGGAGGACAACAAAATCCCCACCTTTGAGCATAGCAATATGCTGCAAGTGTGCGACTTTGTTGAGTCCGTATCCTTGGAAGCGTTCGTCATACAATGGGACATCTGATGTAGCCATGATAACANGCGACTTTGTTGAGTCCGTATCCTTGGAAGCGTTCGTCATACAATGGGACATCTGATGTAGCCATGATAACATATGGTTCAAACAGTTTTTCATAATGAACTGGGTAGCTCTCTTGCCAGCAATATTCGCCGTCACTGTATTCTTGCTGGTACTGTAAAGATTTATCCCAGAACAAATCAAACTGAGTCGGCCCATGACCGGAAGGGAAGTGAGAATGATGGAATCCCTCCGCTTTTCCCATATCTAAAAGCTGCCTAAGACCAGTGATAGAATGTGGGCAATCCGCTTCAGTTGTTTCAAATGCAGGGCACACAACAACTTTACGTTGTTTGAGTATGGATAGCTCAGCATTTTGAGAGTGCACCGCTTTATGCAGATTGAAACTTGGCCGAAAGTCAACATCAACTGCCAAAAAAAATAGAGTAAGAAATAAAACGTTGTGTACCAAACAGACTTCAGGAAGCATAGTCTTACCTAGTAAAACTGCCGATTTTTCAAGGGTAGCATGGAAACGCAAGTGTTGTTCTTGAGCTTCCAAAAGAGCAACATTCCGAAGATAATTAATTGGATATGGCTCATCATCAATGCAGCCTTCAACCACTGTTATGGCAACGTCAAAGTGTTCGCAGGAGTTGGTTTTCTTCTTTGCGCCATTTCTTGCTCTGTCTATAGTTGCGAAAATTGAACAAATAGCGCCAGGACTACTTTCAGTCGGTGTCAAGTATATTGCTACTGATGCCCTCCCTGTCCAACAAGCCAACTGTGCTTCCAGATTTGGCAAACGGTCAAGGCTACACTGTGTAACTAGGACAACATCAATCCCTGAGTTCACACATGTCTGTTCAGTCTGACCAAAGGACCACTCAGTGAGCAAGTAGTGTGATTTGCCTGATGAGTCAGGGAGGTCAAACAAATCACTTTCGGCCGCAGCCTTTACCAGCTCAATCTGAACCTCATCATTCCAAGAATTTACGAGATCATTTGGCCAGGTGTCTTCTTCCATCTCCTTGAATTCCCTGAAAGAGCAGTCCTTGATCCTTATATTCTTATAGCCGCCCTTCAACTGATAGTTGCTACTTTCCCTTACACGTCTCATTATCCGTCTAGACTTTCGAGCTCTTGCACGACGTCTAGCACCTGCAAGAGCTGCAGTGCCAGGACCACCATAAGATGGCCCCCCATCATCTAAATCACGAGGGCCAGCTCCAGCATACATGGTAACTGCATCACCCGCATCAATTGCATCGGTCCCATCATCAAAGTCATCTATGCCCCCTCCATCTTCTGGCACATCAGGTAAGGTCTCCTCAAGGGCACTGAGATCAAAGGGTGTAGAGTCTACAACATTTGTGATTGTTCCAACAGGGACATTGGTACTTTCCCCAATTTCATCCAACTTGTCTGCAACAGCAGCGCCAGTATCAAGTGTCCCAGACACATTCTCAACAACGTCAATTCCAAGCTCAGAGCATTCTTCATGAAGAAGAGCAAGATATCCAGGTGTTATTACAGAACCATAACTAGCACCTCCATGTTGAATCAACGCATCCACATTTGCCCAAGGATCATTTGGTTCGCAAGATGTCTCTCTTTCATCAGGCAATATGCTATCCCATACTGGGCATGTCTCGGCAGTAGATGTAGCATCTTCGGTCCAACATGGATACAACTGGTCGTAGTTGTAGTAATTGTAATAATACATACCACTTCTTGCATAGTACGGATCATTGTAGTATCGGTAGTATGAGTGTTCGGTCTGGGGTTGCTTTGACCATCTTTTGTTGGAGGGCCACATGCTTGGAGACTTGTAGTAGTGAGAACGTGGAACTTGCGTCTTTGCAGATTTCTGTTGACGGCCACGAACTTTTGCTCGATGCAATGAAGTGACTAGTTTTGTGAAGTATTTCTCCTTCTTCACTGCAAGCTGCTTTATTTGACCCTCACGCCGCACAAGTCGCTCATTTCCTTTTTGCTCTTCAATAATGGCTCTGCTTTGCTTATTCTGACAAACACATACCTTAATCTCATCCAGTAGAGTAGCAATCTTTCTTTGGTCTCTTTCCAACTGACCAATCCTTCGCTTTGATACGCGGATCTTTTCCACCCAAGGAAGTTTCTCTCGGTTTGGCCCATCGCGCCACCTGGAGTTGTACTTCGAATAAGCTCTCTTGAAGATCATCTTGATCTGACGTTTGTATTCAGCTACATTTCTCAGCTCCAATTTTATTTCTCTTCCAAAGTACTCCCTTGTTGCTTGCCCTGCCTTCTCAAGGTACTGCATACTGACAACTTTCTTGTTTCCGTAGAATGCACTTCTCAAGACCTTGACATTGTCAACCGTTAGAATCAAAAGGGAGTTGTCAAATCCGATATGTTTTACACTCCTATTTGCCTTTAGAAAGCGTCCGACCATAGCTACTTCATTTCCTGTCAATTGGTCTGGAATTTGTAGGTCACAGAGGGTTTTTGATGGTGCAAGTGCTGCCCAGAAAGATTCTCTACTCGCATCACTTCCTTTTCCAGACCTCATAAAGTTTCCTCTTGGCGGGCCAATGTGAAGAGTTTCAAGCCCACAAACAGCCATCATTGGTGCTGCTTGAATTATTTCCCAGTAGTACATATTGGTTAGGAATAACTTTCTCAAACCGGGAGCCCCTTTTGTCAGGATATCCATTGCTTTAATACCAAAACCTTGATCGTTTGCTATGGATAGAACCGCTGGAGAGTAACCAGTTCCAGGGGGATGGGCCCAAGTCTCACCAGAAAGAGAATGGCCAGAACCTATAGTAATCGACAGCTTTGGCACTAGCTGAGGCCAGTTGCTCAAAAGAAGACCTGCATCCCCTTTGAAACCATGCAAGGTAACTTCTCTCAAAGATCCGTTGTATTCAAATAGAGGTCCAAGATCATTCTGGGAGAGGAGATCCCCTTCAAACTTCTCAAGTGGTGCATTTGCCAACAGTAGAGAACGCAAAATATCTGCAACAGTTACTTTTCCATCAGAGGCTGAAACCTTGAACGATCTCAAACCCCTTAACTTCCGTGCAAATTGGGCAAGGCCCAGCCCAATAGCATTCGTACCCCGGATATCAAGTTCCTGCAGAAATGATAAGTTTGGAGGTGGCGGTGGATTTCGAGGCCATGTTGTCAATGTAGATGGATCAACAAACGCCTGAAAGAAGGCATCCCATACGTTATCAGGGATCTTTGGGTTGTTTGCCATGGAAATTGACTCCGCCAGAGCTGTTCCACCGCACCAAGCACGAGCAAGACCATGCAAGATACTGCGTAGATCGTTCCCAGTCAATTTACAATTAGAAAAGTTAATCCTTGATATGAGAGGTTGTGCTGGAAGTGCATATAAGTAGATAATAGAAGGTTATTGAGAACATGATCACATACGAAGTCAACTTGTATTTATTCCAAACTAACCATTCATTGCTAAAGCTCCTCCCAGCCATTCACCAAAGCCGCTAAGATCACATGATTGAAAGTCAATTTCCCGTAACGTCACATTGTAAAGGAGGGTTCTTGCCAACATGTCCCTAAACCTTGACCTACTCGTTGTGTTCTTAAAGGAGAGGCCAGATAGCTTGAGCTTGCGAAATATCAAATTGAAGGAGAGTGCATTAAGACCTGCGATTAATATCGAAACCAACATGCCATCAGGTTTGTCCGTGCTCAATGCCTTTGCCAAATCCACGAGGTCAATAATCCGTGGTGAAGTGGCCATGTAGATCGGAAAGTTGATCACTGGATTCTTCTCCAGTATCTTTTGGTACACACTCTCTACTGTCAAATGGCCAATATCCAGTTTGTGCTTCACGTGGAATGCCAAGGCAGCAGCGTATATCGAAGAGGAGAATCCACCGTCAAAGCCCAGCCATTGAGAAAACTCCTCTTTGGATATTGCAGGCAATTGCCCCATATCTCCACTCCAGCTAATTGGAATGGCCCATCTTGGGAAGCTGCTGTATGCGGCAGCCATGACTTTAGTCAGTGGCTCAAGAAATGAGCTCGTTGTGGTTGTTTGATACAGGGCGTAGCGAATACTCCTCTCTTGTGTAGGATATTCTTCTGCGCCACCGCCTTGCCCTTGCCCTTGCCCCTTTCTTTCCTGCCCATATTCATATGCAACTATGACTAAATCGCTGCTGGAACATACGTGGATACCTCGCAAGTCAAAAATTGATTGTTTTATGTTTGGTGATTTGCCCTTGAAGGGCATCAAATTTTTCATGCCAAATGGCAAGCTCTTCATCTGGACACTGCCCCTTGTCAAGAGAAGAGTACGTCGAGTTCTTGCTATGACCAAGTCCGACAAAGAGTTGTTTTCTATTGCCTGTGCTATGAGATCGAAATCGTCGTTGTCTTTCTTGGCACATAGGTAAACAACGCTCTCCGCCCTTTCAATCGGGATATTCAAGCTCCTCAGTTTCTTTGTTTCTGACGCATTCTCCTTGTCAATCACCAAGCACTTCTTCGAGAGCTTCTTCGGTAGTTTCCATTCTTCGGGGACGATTAGGTTGGACAGGTGGACCGTGGTGCCTATCAAGAATGGTGGAGGGACCACACTTATGAGGGGGTCAGCCGCAGCAGAAGAGTTTGGCGGAGCGATAGGGGCCGGGAGTGGATTCCCTTCATTGGCCTGGACCATGTTTGTCTTGGTTGGTATGGTAGCGATGGAGTAGGTCGATGTGCGCAGCACCCGCAGCCAGCATTATTTTTTCTCAACGCTATGCATGTGATTGTGATTTTTTATCTGGATTTGATGATCGTCCTCGCTCCCACTGGTCCCACGTACGCGGGCGATGCTTTGATCTCTCGCTCTTTATGTCGTGACAGCGTTGTCTCTTGTTTGAGCTTCCTCAGAGCACAGATGACTGTTGTCTTTTGGAAAATTCTTCAGATTCGCTCACAAAGAAAAGGTAAAAAACACAATTTTGGATGCACTATCACGAAGCCTAATTTGGATCACAGCTCTTGGTCTTGGATACAAAGTCATGAGACAGACATAAAGACATCACATCGTATGGTACACTCTCTTCTCATGCATGATCATACCGACCTACACCATACAGAGTCTGATACGGAGGAGGGTATTGTAGGTGCACTCCCTCACCGATCATATTGATTGCATTCATTTTGATGTGTATTCTGGATCCAGCGGGACAAAAAAGATGTTGTGTTCATGCCAGACTCCATCTCCTATTCCACAGCACAATAATTCCCAGCATGCCCTAGCAATCATCAACCACAGCCACAATAGTCGCGAAGACTTGGAACGTGACATTATCGACGAATTTGGAAAAACTTCAGAGCTGCCATGTGACGTTTGGCATGATGAGACGGAATCTATTCTTCTTGCGAGTAATTATCCAAATTGCTTATTAGAAAGCAAGGCATGGTGTGTTTTGTGTGCCGGCTTCGCTTACCAGTACAGGAAGGCTTTTGGATCAATCAACAAAACATCCAACACTACGGATAATGCTTCGTTTGCAAGAACTATACTCAATTTTCTGGAGAGGTGCGAATTCCAGCAGAAATCTCTCTCCAACATCGAAGATAGGATTAGCCAATGCTTGAAAAGATGTTTAGGCTATTTCTCTGTGTATCTTGTGCGCAAGGGTACTACTAGTGACAACAATCCCTCGCTGTTCTGGGCGTGGAATGACCCATTTGGTTTCATGCCAGTTTATATCTGTCAAAACAGAAACGTCTGCATTGTCTCTAGCCACTGGGATTGTATAACTCCTAACATTTCCTCCCTGGAGCTTGACTGGGGTATTGTTGCAGAATATATCACCTTTGGGACAACTCTAGGGGGAGGAGGGGAAGGAACAGAATTCGACAATACTTTTGATAAGACACTTATTCGAGGTATCAAGAACATTGGTCCTGGCTGTTTCCTTCACCTTATTCCATCAGATGAAGAATTGCAGCTGCGACTTACTCGATATGTTGAATGCTATGGCGCATGTGAAGACCTAGCCAATCTGGAGGAAATAAAATCCAAAAGAGACACTAAATCATCTCTGTCAATGAAGGAGAGTTCAGGCATTTATCATGAAGCTCACTCCCCTGTGATCCGTGGTGTTAAATTGAGGGGCAAAAGCAATAAGCCAGGACCTATCTTCAGCTCAGTGGATGGAGATATGCTGGCACTATTGTTTCAATTCATCATGGAAAGCATTGAGGAAGCACAAATGTATGTCACCGGAGCTGCACTAACTGGAGGCGGAGATACGCGTCTCATCCTGGCTTGTCTCTTGTTGCTAAACCAACATTTTAGACCAGAAGCTAACACGTTTGATTGCAACTCAATAACTTTCCAAACACACTCCAAGCAACGCACTGACTGGCAAATTGCAAACCATCTAGCAGTCATGTTCCAATTGAAGCACAGGAGAATCAATCCTATGTCTACCACAACAAATGGGCATGTCACATCTTTGAGAAGAGGAGAGGTCCTGCTATCCAACCTCCATGATCAGACTCCATTGAGGAGAAAAGGAAATCGTAGGTGCCTCTGTCGACACAGCAAAAATGACTCGTCACCAGTGGAATACACATTACATGGGCGTTTTGGAACAGAATTCCTTGGCTGCCTTTGTTTTTACAAGTCACCTCTGGATATCCGCGACTTGGAAGAAGTTGAGAATTACCAAACTAAAGGCACCTCTTTATTTCAAGTGGCATTCGGCTCGTCCTCATCCATAAGAAATCCGATGGTTACTTTGCATGATCGGTTTCAGCAGCTAAAGCGTGACCAAATGGCCTACACCAAAAAAAGTAAAATGTGCGAGCTGGCTCCGCTAGAAACCAACAACCTTGATACTCTCGATATTGCTTACGCCTTTCAGCTACAACTTTACACTAGGGCAGGCCTCAGTGATATTTACAAGGGTTTGCGCGGAGGTTCCTGGTTCTCCATTCCAACAGCCCAATTTACCAGAAATGCCATTACACCTTTCCTCGACAATAGGCTGCTCCAATGGATGATGTGCCGTGTCTCAGCCAGACAGAAGGAGGAACCATATCAATTATATGGACAATTGTATCAATCTGGTGTGGTGCCTGAAGTGTTGTTGAAAGTACCATCGAACAACAAACTATTGTGCATCCACTCAGAGATTCCTCATGCTCTGAAAAGCCCCGAGGCAAAGGTTCAACCTCATATTCCAAAATTTGCCAAAAAGAAAATCAGGAACAGCAAAGCATTTGATGTCCTTGAACAAAAATTCAATCCAGTATTTTGGAAGGGAGCAATTGCAATTTTCAAAGGGGCACCCATTGCCATGGATCCAAAGTCTATCATTAATGATGCTAGGCCTGAGGTCAGGGCGCTTTTAAATGAATTGGATGGAAATGCTCAAGATGCTTGTCTTTTGAGTGGAAGGCTGCAAAGCTTTCT
>JALLOX010000481.1:0-11170 GCA_036939695.1 Thalassiosira ordinaria | reverse complement strand
TCCATGAGTGGCCGGAGAAGATGCCCCGTCGTTGAATAAGATACGAGCCTTTATTGGGGATGTTTTTCTCCCAACCGTACCAAGCACCGAACTATTGTTGGAGACGGCGCGGGAATTATCACTCGCGGCAAGAGAATATGGCGATAGTTCCGGCAATGCTCTTCGTCTATTACCGCCACCTACAAGAGGAGAAGGCATTGGAGAGTCCATCACGGCACAGCCCGTGTCTGTAGATGCTGTGACAACTTTGGAAGGCATCTGTGGATTCAATAGGAAAGTGAGAACCAATACCGATAGGAGATCATTGATTTGGGAGAGAAGAGAGACGGAGGTTTGTTTGTGTTGTCGTGACGTCAAAGCATCAGTCAGAGGAGACGATGATGGGCGGTGGGCACAGAAAAGAAGAATCTTATGGCCCTTGGGCAGGATGAGTCCAGCAAAGTCGTCAGGGGGGGTGCCATGAGGATCGAGAGGCCATAGGTTATTATACAGTGACAGCTTCTTAATAAACAATAAAATCAACTTCAAACTACGAAAATAGTTTGTGCTAATTTACAGTAACAAAATCGGCACTGTACAAACCGAGGACTACAGTGTGGCATCTGGCATCTGGCTTCCTACATCGGCATCGTCGTGCGTCACTGTGCCTGGCAACCGCACAAATTTCCCGCCATCACTGCCATCAACATCACTTTTACTTTCGACTTCTTTGACACCCGCCCGTCCGCCTGCAAAGCAAAGCACGCAACAACACGAAACAACGAACACATGCACCGTCCGACATCGGCGGCATCGATCGTTCTCATCTTTCATCTATTCCACTGGAAAGTTCATCCTTCCCTGGTAGGTGGCTGCTTCCAACCATCGGCCTGTTGACCTCAAATTTCCTCAACATCCCCATCAATAATAACAACAACCACGATGAAGTTTCACGTGACGGCCCTCGCCACGGCCCTCTACCTCGCTTCGAACCCCACAACGGCCTTCGTACCCACCCAACCGGCCGCAGCAACCCAATCCTCAACTCAGCTCCACTCCAAGCTCGTCTCCTTCAAAGAAGAATCGCGCAAAAAGCTCGTTTCGGGAATCAACCAGGTTGCGAATGCCGTCAAGGTAACCCTCGGCCCAAAGGGACGCAATGTCGTCCTCGAACGTAACTATGGAGCTCCCGAAATTGTCAACGATGGAGTGACCATCGCTCGTGAAATTTCCTTGGCTGATCCGGAGTGCAATGTGGGAGTTCGACTTGTGCAGGAGGTTGCCTCCAAGTCCGATAGTAAGGCGGGAGATGGGACCACCACGAGTACCATCATGACGCAGGCGATTGTGAATAATGGTATGAAGGCTGTTACGAGTGGTGTGAATCCTATTGCGCTGAATGCGGGGATTAAGAAAAGTGCGGGGTTGGTTGCTGCCAAGGTTAAGGAGTTGGCCACGGTGAGTTCTATATTATTATGGTTTGTGTGATTTTTTCAGAGGTGGGGAGGGGTATGGGGCGTATCTCCTATCTCCATATGTTATACATAAATATTTGAGGGGGATAGCTGCACAATGATTTATGAGAAATATTGGGTGTCTCATGAGGGGAGATGATATGTACATGATAGGTACATTAATTCTCTGGGCCTTCGTTGTTGGAGAAGGAGGTCTGTTCTGGGGGAACATTTTGGGATCTCGGCTGTCAGTGCTACCTCCGGCTAGGTCTATTGCTCGGATGGCCTTTACCTCGCTCGCAGCACATCTTATTGAGATATGATCATGAGAAACTCATGGAATATAATGTTTCGTGTATCCCCAATCATCCTACAGGATATTAGTGGTATCGACGACCTTCAATCAGTGGCCACCATTGCATCCGGCTCTGTTGACATGGGACGTATCATTGCCCAGGCTTACGACAAGGTTGGCGAGAATGGTTCCACTGTCATCGAGGAATCCCAAACCCTCTTTGATGAAATTGAATTCACGGAAGGTCTCACCATCGACCGTGGGTACATCTCCCCTTACTTTGTCAAGGATCAGGAGCGACAAGTGGCTGAGCTCGTCAACGCTCGTATCCTTGTCACCGACGCGAAGGTTGATAATGTCAATGAAATTGTTCCCCTTCTTGAACAGTTGGTCAAGACAAAGGAGCCTGTCCTCATGATTGCTGAGGATGTTACTGGAGATGCCTTGTCAGCACTAGTTGTGAACAAAATGAGGGGAGTGCTTGATGTCGTTGCCATCCGCGCACCGGGCTTTGGACAACGTCGTAAGGCCTACTTGCAGGATATTGCCATCGCCACTGGTGCCACCTACGTGGCAGAGGAGGTTGGAATCACCCTTGACTCTGTAACCACTGACATGCTTGGAACTTGCGACCGCGTGGTCATTGCCAAGGAGCTCACTACCATTGTCACCGATGGAAAGCAGGACGAGGCAGTACAGGCCCGTATCGCCCAGATCAAACGCGAGGGCGAGGAGGCCGATACCGACTTCGATCGTGATAAGGCCCAGGAGCGTGTGGCCGCCTTGGGAGGTGGAATTGCCCGTATCAAGGTGGGTGCCGCCACGGAGACGGAGCTTAAGGATAAGAAGCTCAGGTACGAGGATGCTCTCAACTCTGTTCAGAGTGCAAGAGAGTTGGGTATTGTGCCGGGTGGTGGAGCATGTTTGGCGTACATTCAGGATCAATTTACTGATGAGATTCTAGCCGCGTTTGATGATGAGGATCAGAGGGCTGGTGCGGCGATTTTGATGAAGAGTTTGAGCGAGCCTTGTATGCAGGTTGCTGAGAATGCTGGTATAGAGGGAGCAGTGGTTTTGAATAAGATTGTTGAGCTCACAAGGGAAAAGGGAGTGAGTCAATTTACTTTTAGACATATGACTGTTATGTTCATTTTCTGAAACAGAAATCTAATGCCTGCCTGTTCACTCTTCTTCACCTGTATGAACAGTTTGGCTATGGATGGAATGCCGCGAACAATAAATACTGTGACCTGATGGAGGCTGGAGTTGTGGATCCCGGAAAGGTTACAATCAACGCCATTGAGAACTCTGCAAGTGTGGCTGGTCTCGTGTTGACGACTGAGTGTTTGGTGACAGAAATTCCAGTATTCGAGTCTGAGGAGGATATGCAAAGGAGATTTGATGCCGAGGGTATGGGAATGGGCATGGGAGGTGGACCTATGTAAGAACTGCTTTGATTGGGGATAGAGGCTTGGCTGTGATTCGGGGTTATGAATAGTCGCAGGTGTGTTAGAATAGAAGAGTTCTTTAGTGGTGGGTAGTGCGTATTACCCACAAACTCATACTTATGGGTGTGTCTGTCAGCTTTAATCATCACTAATTGTCTGTTACCATTGATCAATCTTTTCAGTAAGCAAAAGCTGCTGTTCTAAAAATGACAACAACAATAGTCTAATATTTTCTTTTCCAGATCATTTCTACATATCATTTTCACTCAGGTACCATACCCCAATAACATAGGTGGTAGGCTCTAGTAACAATGCAGGGCAATCCCTCTACCTAGTCATATCTTGCTTTTACATAGGTCTCAACAATCCCTGCAGCTCCTTGGGGAGATTCTCATGGAGATGCTCGGGCAACTTAATTGTCCCTCCGTGCTTTGGGGCGTCAAGCGCATCCTTGTAGGCCCTGTGACAACAGAGAGAAAAAAATTGTTGGATTTAGAAACATTGTGACTGTGAAGATGCTCAAGACATGAATTGGAAGTGTAGATAGCCACATCTTACTTTGCATACGCAACGGCGTCTTTGTCATAAATATCAATCTCCCCGTCATCCTTCTTCGATGCACTCAAACACAAACTCCAGAGCTTGCCAACAATCTGATTTGCGGCACGTTGAGTAGCAAAGTCTCTATAGATCATTCAGACAGTTATTACGCGAAAGACAGGGATTATGATTACTGTTGCAATCAATACGATTATGAACATGCAATGTGCTTGACTCACAGCATCAAGTCCTGTGCCTTGCTTAGCCACTTTGGATCTGCAGTTTTCGCAAATTTGGTCGACTTGCCTACAGAAGTGCTGACTCCAGCTGGAAGCTTCAAATTATGGAGTACTTTTCTAGACTTCTTTGTAAGCTTGTCCTTGGAGTGAAGCAAGTGATCAAGTATTTTCTCATCCCACAAGACAAAGAAGTCTGCCCAGCATTCACAAATTGTGATAGAGTTAGAGTTAGAATGCAATGTAGTACCGCATGGGGGCAACGCTCAAATTCAATGTTCCTTACCGTCTCCGTCAAGATCCCCACCTGCCATTTGACAACAAGTAGACAGGTTTGCAATATATTGAGAAAAAGGCAGAAATCATAAAAAGAAAACTAACTTGTATTCCTCACCTGCAATCACACAAGGCATAGGATCAAATTCCCTTGACTGAGGGAAGATGATGGTACCAAAACTATAGCTGCAGAGCATACTCCACTCCTCTGAGGTCATATCCTTTGGTTTGCTGCCAACAACAGATACCAACTTTGCATCTCCAGGCTCCAAGCTGGGACTTCGTGAGATATACACCTGTCAGTTGTGACAAGGATACATTGTATTAGTTCACAGAATACCCACAGCTGATGGTTGATCTGCATAATGAAATAGAGATAGTCGCACACCTTTTTATGAACCTTGCCAAACAGTTCACGTTCATGACCAGACTTAACATAGCCAGAGATAAAGACTCTATTCTCTGGAAGCTTTCCGGTTGGATCGATGCAGCCTTTCAGATGGGCTGAAGGTGTAAGTGTTGCAAATAGCAAACAGTAAAAAAGACGAATGTTATTACTTGAAGAACACTTTGCTCAAGTATTGTCTTGAATCTACCCTACGTACCATGACACAGCTTATTGGAACTCTTGGAGCGCTTGGCGTATGTGTTGATGTCCTGTGATTTGACGCCAAATCCTCTCAACATACGCTGGTACATGGGACTCAATTCTTTCTTTGTTTGTTTCATCCAGCTATTTGCTGGAGCTTCTTCGGGATCTAACAAACGACCCACCTGTTTGTTTTCATCACTGGGAAAGAAATTCTTCACGATCACCGCTACCCAATTGTCTCCACGAGTTGTGCTTGGTGGTGCCTTCATCATGGAAGATGGCAATTGGATGCATGTAATGCCTCGTTTCTTTAACAACATACCTTTTGCAAGGCCAAGAGTAGGTCCAAAGAGACGAACTTGTATTGAATCAGAATTTCGATCCAAGTCTCCGAAAAAACCTTCTGGATAGAATCCACAACCTTATTGAAATTGGAGCACCCAGCGGGTTGCGAACCATGGTCAGGGTGGGCGTATGAGAAGACAGCTCAGGCAAAACAGCGTATGATTATGTCTCACCCTCATGCCCTTCATCTTTTACTTGTTTAATTTTAGATCTCTCAATGTACAGCACTTTAGCAGCCTCGGATTGGAGATGCGCTGAGTGTATGAAAGATAAATTGAGAAATTAGTTCACTGTAAAGGGGTGTTTATTGCAAAATATGTGACACATTCCTACCAAGTCTTGCAACAACTTTCCCTGGTTTCATCAACGAAAAACCACACATCTCCTCTAGATTTGAAGACAAGTACCTCGACTGAATATATAGTAGCTGAATGTCTTTTTCTTTGGTAAAAAAATTACGCTTCCCAAACCTGTTATTATCATTGTCCACTTTCGCTGAAACAAGAGTAAAATTCACGCCATTCTTTGATAGTGAAATGATTATCAATAATGTGTGAGTTGTTTAGCTGCCTGTGTTTTTTTTGCTTACCATAGTTACATTCTTATCGGGAGGGGGGTCATTGAGCTTACTTTCAAGTTGAAGTACCCGATGTTCTCCAAAGCGTTCTAAAAAGAAGGACAACTTTGGTTTTCTTACTGGGAGGAGAATGATCTTGATTCCCGTGCGGTTGAAGCCATTTGCTGATGTTGGTGGTGCAGAGTGAGACTTGAAAGGAAATTCCATCAAATTGTTATCTCCTGAATTCTTGTCTCTTGATCTCCGGCTAGTACTTTCCGTTCTAGCTGAAGACAGATCACTTGTCCTCTGTCTTTTTGCTGAAGTAACGGCTTGGTCTTTGACTTCTCCAGACGCTCTTTTTCTCCCAACATTTGCCATTGTTCTCCCGTTATCATTTGGCTCGTCATCATACCGCCAGGGTTCAACAACGCTTGCTCCTCTCTTCCCTCTTTTGATCTTTCTGTACTCTTTCCACGCTTGCACTTCATTGGTGCCAAAAGTTCGTCTGAGATCTTCAAATTCACAAGCTTGGGTGTGCCTCGTAAACTGTATATTGCGAACAGGAGAAATCCAGTGGCATCGGTTATGATTCTCTGTCTCTGCAATTAGTTTGGGCGCCCATCCTGGCCCTGGGGGAGGCTTCTTGGTTCCGCCATCTTTTCTGTCTGGAGATGAGGCGACGACATTCTCCCTTCTGGGGCTAGTTTTGTGTGTGCTAGGACTTGCAGATGTTTTCTTTTTGTCCTTTAGCTCAGTATCATACTGTGCGGGGAAAGCGACATACGTTGCTTTACCTTTTTTGATCTTTCTGTATTCTTCCCAAGCTTGAATCTCATTGGTGCCAAAAGTTCTTCTGAGTTCTTCAAATTCCATAGCTTGGGGGTGCCTCTTAAACTCTATATTGCGAACAGGTGAAATCCAGTGACAATGGATTCGATTCTCTGACTCAGCAACTAGTTTGGGCGTCCATCCCGGCCCTGGGGAAGGCTTCCTGATTCGGTCATCTTTTCTGTCTGGATGCTTAGGTCTTTTGGGGGCAACGGCATTCTCCCTTCCAGTGCTAATTACGTGTGCGCGAGCACTTGTAGATGTTTTCTTCTTGTCCTTTAGATCAGTATCATACTGCTGGGCTTCAACGACACATGTTTCTTTCCCTCTTTTGATTTTTCTGTACTCTATCCAAGCTTGCACTTCATTGGTGCCAAAAGTTCGTCTGAGATCTTCAAATTCACAAGCTTGGGGGTGCCTCCTAAACTCAATATTGCGAACAGGTGAAATCCAGTGGCATCGGTTTTGATTATCTGCCTCTGGAACTAGTTTGGATGTCCACCCCGGCCCTGGGGGGGGCATCTTGGTTGGGCCATCTGTTCTGTTTGAAGTACTTTGTTTCTTAGCTCTTTTTGAGGCAACCACAATCTGTGTGCGAGCACTTGCAGATGTTTTCGTTTTGTCCTTTGGCTCAGTATCATACTGCTGGGGAGAAAGAACACGTTTATCTCCCTTCCCTCTTTTGATCTTTGTGTATTCTTTCCAAGCTTCCACTTCATCAGCGCCAAAAGTTCTTCTGAGTTCTTCAAATTCGCAAGCTTGGGGGTGCATCGTAAACTGTATATTGCGAACAGGAGAAACCCAGTGACAATGGATTTGATTCTCTGCCTCTGCAACTCGTTTGGGCGTCCATCCTGGCCCTGGGGGAGGCTTCATTGTACGGTCATCTCTTCCATCTGAAGAAAGTTGTTTATTAGCTCTTTTGGGGGCGACGGCATTCTCCCTTCTGGTGCTAGTTGTGTAGGTGTGAGCACTTGGAGATGTTTTCGCTTTGTCCTTTTGCTCAGTATCATACTGCTGGGGGGAAACGACGCAAGTTGGCTGTCCAAATTTGAGCTCTCTGTACTCTTTCCAAGCTTGCACTTCATTGGTGCCAAAAGTTTGTCGGAGTTCTTCAAATTTGCAAGCTTGGGGGCGCCTAGTAAACTCTATATTGCGAACAGGTGAAATCCAATGGCATTGGTATTGCCGATCTGTCTCTTTAACTGGCTTGGGAGTCCATCCCGGCCCTGGGGGAGCCATCCTGATTACGGTATCTTTGCCATCAAAAGAACTTTCTTTCCTAGCTCTTTTGGGGGCGCCGGCAATCTTCCTGCTAGGGTGAGTTGCAGCATCATACTTCTGGGGTTCAACGACGAATGATGTCTTTCCATAATGGAGCTTTCTGTACTCTTCCCAAGCTTGCACTTCATCAGTGCCAAAAGTTTGTCGGAGTTCTTCAAATTTGCAAGCTTGGGGGTGCCTTCTAAACTCAATAAGGCGAACAGGTGAAATCCAATGGCATTGGTATTGCCGATCTGTCTCTTTCACTAGCTTGGGTGTCCATCCTAGCCCTGGGGGCAGCTTCCTGATTCGGTCATCTTTTCCATCTGAAGAATTTTGATTCCTAGCTCTTTTGGGGGCGGCGGCAATTGCCCTGCCATGGTTGAGCCCCTTAATAGGCGCTTGTTCTGGAGCAGCATAACGCATATGTTTGCACTGCTTGTGGACACAGGGTCTGTGAATTTTGCCATCCCCTCCAAACTTCGCCATGCTTTGACATGAGGTGCATTTACCACAGTCCTTCCTAAGGCAAGCTTTGCATTCGCCGCAACGTTGTAATTTTGTGAGAAGAGGGGCTGTGCACTCGCAACAACGCCATTTCCCTTTTGGGATCTCAACCAGCCTTGGAATGTGGCAATCCTGGTGGAATTCTTTGGAGCAGTAATCACAGACCACTAAAAAGCCCGTTTCACGGCAAATGTAACATTCGCCAACCGACTCCATTGATTCATCACCTTCGCTGGCTTCATCTGAGACATTGAAGTCCCTAAGCCCAGAATATTTCAAGCTCCTTTTATTGCTCATCAACGGGACCGCTGTGGCACTTGGCCCGTCGGTTAACTCTCTAGGTACCTCAGGATCACCTGAGGCTAACAAACTTGAGTGTTCGCACTTTCCAGTGTGTGAAGCTCGTCTTTTCTTGCTAGCAAGAACCATTGCCCTTGTTGCAACACGTATGCCTGTGACATTGCTTCCTTCTGTACTCTCGGCACCTTCTCTGGGTGTAACTGAAGCAATTTGCAGATGACATGTTGGTGTTACCAAAAATGTTTCCAAAATGAAAGAGCTCAATTGAAAGTCAGATCTTACCTGTGGTATCTCCTATTACCTGTGGCTCAGCGTTTCCATGTGCTTGAATTACAGCTCCATGTCCTTCAGGTTCAAATGAGTTATTCTGTCCATCTCTTAGCTTCATAGCCTTTGCATCTTCATCAGTGTTGCTTACTGCATATCTATCTGTGATGGCTTGGTCCGTTGATAGAAGCTTTTCTTCACTGGTGGAATCGGTGCTGTAACTTCCTGTCTTGGCTTCATCTGCATATGCAGTATCTTTCCCTACAGTGGCTTCCATATCTTGGTGGCGTTTCTCAGGGGTGACGCACCCGACCTGCAAAGAAAACAACATTCGATTGGTACAAAAGGATGTTGAGGTCATAATATCATAATATTGAATCAATGCACATTGGCATTAGCAACACATTCACTCACTTTGTGTGATATTGCTGCATCATCTCTGAAGCAGGCAGATTCGTTGCCATTGATAGATTCATGCTCATCATCATGTTTATCCATCGGATCAGTAGCCTTGATGACATCCCCAGAGTCCTCAAGGCCAGCAGCAGAAGCAGAAGCAGGCTTGGCATCCCCAGACTTGCTAGACGCAGGATTCATTGAAGCATTATCAGATTCAGATCCAATAAATGCAGACTTGATACCATCGTCCGATTCCTCCTCGAGTTTCTCATCTGCCCCCTCCTTTTCCTCATCCAACGTATCATCATTATAGTTACCGTAGCATGACCTGGGATCCTTGCCCTCCTCTGTTCCATCCTTGATCATATCTGTACCTTCTCTGGCAGTAGCATTGCCATCTTTTGAATCTGCAGTAGCCTTCTTGTCTACCGCTCCATCTTGCATACTCACACTGCCATTGATAGATTCATGCTCACCATCATGTCTATCTAGAGGAGCAGTGGCCTTGATGACAACCCCAGAGTTGTCAAGGTCAGCAGTAGAGGCAGGAACAGGAGCAGCAGACTTGACATTCCCAGACTTTCTAGACGCGGCCTTCTTTGTGGCATCATCAGATTCAGATCCAATAAATGCATACTTGACACCATCGTCCAATTCTTCCTTGAGCTTCTCATCTGCTCCCTCCTTTTTCTTATCCACCACACCATCATTATCATAGTTACCATTGTATGACTTGGGCTCCTCCTCCTTTGTTCCCTCCTTAATCTCATCTGTACCTTCTCTGATGGTATCTACAGAGTCCTTGTCCGCCACTTCCTCTTGCACACCGCCATCCTTGTCATTAGGACTACCTTCCTTTGTGGTTTGGAATGGAAGGTCGATTGTGAGGTTCTCCACTCCATTGCAAATTGACTCTTCCGTCATGGCATCATAGTATTTGCTCTCTTCGCTGGAGGATTCTGCATTATTATCCTTGTCATCTCTAAGACTCTGCTGGTCTTCTTTGGCAGCCTCCAAAGTGCTATTCGACACTACATTATTGCCAATGTCAACGCATTCAGCAACCTCAACGATGCCCTTGTTCTTGATCACTGGACGAACAACTATGGCCTTCTGACTGCCCTCCTCGCGAGAGCTAATATTCAAGATGAGGTTTCCCTCTGGGCTGAGTGTAGAAGGTCCATCATGACAGAATGGTACGTTCACCATCACGTCTTGTTCTGTAATCTGATCGTGTAATAATAGTGCATGCAACACAATGTATAAATCAGATGAGCGAGTTGCATATACATATTCATACATATCAGGGTCGTCACTTCTATCTGCCTACCTCTTTTGCAATGTTGCAGCATGCCATCATGAGCTCGCTTAGAGCTCCGCCGGTGAGGGAAATGAGAACTTCGTCCCCCGAGGAGTAGGAACTGCCACTACTAGGTGTAGCGACATCGTTGGGGTCGTTTGTCGCCATCGTAGGAGATGCCTAAGGTATAGGTTGCTATTGTTGATGCTGCTTCTTCTGCTGTTAGTCTGCGATGGTTTTCTAAGGAGAGAATAGATGAGAATGGAATACAATATTATGGAAGGATGAGGGAGCATGGTTGCTTCATCTTGGCTTCATGAATGGGCGTTGTATTTTCTGCGGTATCTTTGCTGTCAGCGTTTTCATTTGCTTCTCATATCTTGGATCTTTGAGCATAAGCGTAGGAATCAGTATGATTCTACGTGACATCAGATTGTCGCTGCCGCGCTGCCGCCAGGATGGTGGGGCATCTCGAATCTCCCGCTAGAGAGCATCGAGCATATGCAGTAGGCAGTAGCACGACCTCATTTGCAATAGTATTATTTGCTTGTAATAGAGACATGGGCGAGGAGCAAATGGCAG
>JALLOX010000480.1:0-11171 GCA_036939695.1 Thalassiosira ordinaria | reverse complement strand
GCTTACCCTCGCTGGAATTAGAGCACGTGAAATTCCTGATAAGTAGCATGCGTGACCATGATATTAAACTAACAAAACACACGGATCGATCACGTTATTCACGTGCTGCTTCCATTGCTTATTGCTTTTATTGCTTCCTCATTTTTTCTTTTTTCCCAAAACCGCCACGCCAATTTCAATTCATTGCCATTGAAAAGAGCCCTCCTTTGATAACAGGGCTGGCTCTGACGATGAGTGGCAACGATGATATCATCCCAGAGAAGACTCGGACCATGGCCGACATTCCACCGCCACCACCTCCGGGTTCCCCTCACAAATCTCCCATGACTACGCCGTCGATGGCGCGTTTGGAGATAATATCCCCCGTAACGCCGGCGACGTTCGGGGAGAGCGCCACCTCCAGCACCAGCAGCACCAATGCAAACAACATTCTCTCCCCCCCTCTCCTGTTGGAAATCGAGGAGGGCACTCCGGCCGCCGAGGCGCTCAAGGCCAATGCCGACGTGCGCGTTAGCAAACTCCGCAAGGTCGGACGATCGACGCGTTTGCAGGCCGGCGTGCGAGTTTTGAAATCGGCGGCACGGACAGCGAGCGGTCAGCCCGGTCATGCGGGAGATCGTCGGGGTGCACCCGAGTTCGTCGCTCCGCGAGCAGGATCGACTAATCAGGGCAAATCTATTCCGCCGGGCCCCGTGCCGACTATACCCGAGGTGGACGATGAGGGGGCAGATTCTACAGCGGTGGGAGGTTCGCAGGAGGGATCTGTGGCGGATCAACAAAAGATGATGGATGGGGATGATTCCGCTTCATTAGAAAATCTTGACAAATCTATAAATATCGATGACTCCGGCACTGATAGGGACAATCAACTGCATGGTAGTATTACACATAGCATGGCGCCAAGCACCGCCGTTGAGTCATTGCTGCTTGCACAGCATCCAGTTCCAAGGCACAGCAGTCAACATGTCACACACGCTGCACTGCCAGCAGCTGTGGCTGCAGCCTGTCGAGCGGGGGAAGAGATGGATAGAAAACGTGCAACTCAACTTCCCCGCACAAACAGCGATGGCAGAGTTGCTGAAGCTGCTGGGTCTTCTGCTGCAGCTTCACATAAGTCTCCCTTGATACCATTTGCGAGTCTATTCAAATCGACGGCCCACATAAAGGACGCAGATAGTGATGCTTCACCAACCAGATTATTAGGTAACCGGAGTCGCAGTCATAGACGAGCCGCTTCTGTGCCTGAAGGAACGGACATGTTCCCATCCATCCCACCAACTTCCGTCTTCCGGCGAGCGTCAATGGATCACGCTCATAAAATGCCGTCTGAAATTTCTGTCGCGGAGACAGAAAAGCATGCTAATCTTAGAGGGGGTGAAGTAAGCCAAGAAGTATTAGAGGATCTAAGTGATGATGAAATTATTGCGGAAATTACAGGAGATACAACCACAGTCGAAATAAAGAAACACTCAGAAGTGGATCCTATTGTCGTAGAGGTACCGGGGACCCGCCCCAGCAGCCGTCATGTCACAATAGAAGAAGGCCATGTCACAATAGAAGAAGTAAAGGAAGAGGAGGTCGAGGAGGAAGACACCCATCGTGAGGATCTAATGTCAAAAGCCAAAAAGAGAATATCACGCAGGGGGACAAAAAAGATGAAACATGGAGTGGACGATGATGCATTTCACTTTCACAGCCCCAAAGCAGTCCGTAAATGGGTCAAAAAACGTCATCACAAGGAGGAGAGTAAGCAGCGATCGTATGTTAAGGGGAAGGTGATTGATGGGCAGCATGAGTTGTACACAATGTCGATTGCTGTCATGTTTGGGATGCGGACTTCTATTGGCAGGACAAACTTGGCCATGAGCCAAACGGCGCACAATGAACGGAGATGGTTGGATAATGATGATTTGATGGCTGTAGAGAAGTATGAGTTTCCACCTAGAGTGAGTCATTGTTTGGCAAAAAAATGCTGGATTCACTATCATCTGTCTGGTGGCTTATATCGTTGAGGGGTCACTCATTCTAAAACTTTTTGTCTTGTCTCTACTACCAATCAGGGAAGTGACATCACACCCCCACATCAGCTAAATCACACCTTCAAATTCAAAGATTATTCTCCCCTTGCATTTGCCTACTTACGACGAATGTTTGGTGTTAATGAATACGACTTTTTGCTGTCGGTTTGCGGCAATGCCAATTATATTGAATTCCAATCCAATGCCAAAAGTGGACAGTTTTTCTTCTACTCTCCTGATGGAAAATATATGATCAAAACAATGACCAACACTGAAAGCAAATTCCTTCGAAGGATAATGCCGCACTACTTTCGCCATTGTGCAATGAACCCCAATACTCTTGTTACAAAATTCTTGGGAATGTATCGTGTGAAGCTCTATCATCTTCGACGCAATGTCAAGTTTGTTGTGATGAAATCAGTTTATGACACTGACAAATATTTACATCAGCTGTTTGACGTCAAGGGATCGACAACTGGGAGAGATGCAAAGCCAAGTGATGCTGTGAAAAAGGACAATGACATCAGGCGTACGTTACCCGATGGGGCATTTGCTCTGGAACCTGGCCTGCAGCAAAGATTGCGAACACAAGTGATTCAAGACTGCCAATGGCTGAAGTCAATGAAAATTATGGACTACAGTATGCTAATTGGTGTGCACAATATTTCTCACAGAAATACTAAGACACCATTGAAGTCTTCTGTTCTGCCATCACGAGCTGTGTCCAATGATGATGGAGATGACAGCTCCAACTTGTCACATGATGCTTCAAATGCAACTCTCGATCGTTATCTGGATGTGGATGATGATGACAGTTATCTTGATGGCTACAACCCAAAAGGAGGACACAAATCATCAAGAGTGGCTTATGATGCATCTTCTACATCTGATGAAGCTGTTCGGACAGTTCGTGTAGTGAAGGGTTCAGAACACACAGATGAAGATTCATCAAAAGGGACTATGCAGACAACGGATGCAATGGTCGAGCAGGCAATTGAAGATATGTATTGGCCTTTCCACAGATTTTACGACATTCAGGGCTTGCGCCGGATGAATCCAATTCCTGATACTTTAGTAGGAACAGAAACAAAGAAAGATGGCGAATCAGAGGCGTTAGACCAGCAGAAGGACAAAGGTCAAACTTTCCTCCATGCCATGTTTGCATCTGGAGCCCACCACGCTTCCATGGCAATCGACAGGAAATATAATCTGCCATCATTTGAGAGGCCCCTGTCTTACAGAAAAGATGGAGGTTTCATGATGGATACAACAAATAGTGATCTACCGTTGAAGATGAGCGTACCTGGAGCACCGCACCTGTCTGAATACTGCGATGGCAAAATATTCTACATGGGTATCATTGATATCCTGCAGCAATTCAATATTAGGAAGCGAGGCGAAGCTCGTTGGCGAAGAATGGGTGGCAAGGGATGGGATGCCGCAAGTTGTGTTCACCCAACTATTTATGCAGATAGATTTGTGCGCTTCTTTGACGAGTACACTGATTATCATCAGACGACAAATAATGAAAATTCTTCCATGGTGTCTGATGGCGCCCCAAATCAATCTGAGCCCTCTCCTAAGGCAAAAAAGAAAACCATGTAGGTAGCCATCATAAAGCCAGCGTAAAATGCTACCTGTAATAATGCAGGTAACATCGGCTCATCAGGGACTTTGTCTCATACTGAGGTCCGATTATTCTTAGCAGTGTTGGCTAGTCGTTGCTCAAACACTGGTAGGAGAGGTATTGTTTCCCCTTCATGTCAATTGAAGAGAAGGAGACAACAATCTGGATTTTGAGTTCTATCTTTTGGCGTGTGTGGGACTGCATGCATGGTCCGTTGTGAAATGATAGGGATGAATTTTGGAAGATAGCAGACGGCTCTGGGATTATTGCCGTGTTCTGGGCAGCAAGCTACATGTAAATAAATCATAGATGGATGTACATTGGTTCTTTAGATTTACCTGCCACCATCAGACTCAGTAACACCATCACCAACACTGGTGTTGTTGCTATCACTGACATCAGGCTTTGCATCATCTTTTTTTAGATCCATCCAATGTGAGGGCATGAGTCCATCTGGCAATCCAATCACGTGACGAAACACCCCTCTCGCATACTGATCCTTATGGTATGGTCTATCGGTGAATACGATGCCATCACGTGTCATGTATTCAATGAGATGGAGTTGGACATTGTTTGATTCACCATTTTTGTTAGGGACTTCCGCCTGTGCCGTATACCAATCTACCCCTTCAATATTCACACGAGATAGTATGGTACATGGATAAATATGCTGTGCATCAAATGTGAGTTTCCACCTCGACTGGCAATGGTTGCCGAATGGTACACATTTGCCCTGATTTGGTGGCTCGAAACGGCATCGTGTCATGATGTATGATGGGTACGGACTCAAGTCCTGCTCCTCCTTTGTCCGAACAATTGGATTATGAGTAATTTGATTGAGCTCCATGACAGTAGGGAGGCTGAGCCTTTCAGTCATGTTGACATGTTGATGTTGTTGTTGCGCGTCTCGTTGGGCATCGTCTGCCATGAGCATGGAAGGCCAATCCTCCACGTGTCTCTTCCAACTTTCCTCCCAGTGCTTGCCATAATCCAATAATATCTCTTCTCCTCTACTTATATCACGCGTGGCCACAATGTCAAACATTAATCCTGTTTTCATTTTGTCCTTCATTTCCTTCAGAGATGTTCTCTTTTTTGTTGTCGACTTATCACCATTCTCATCATCCACATCATCCTCATCAAAGAGCCATTCTGATTTGTGGTATGGTACCTTAGACCAGCGAATCTCCGCATTGCTTTTCCCATTGCCTCCATGATTGATAAAATTAACAGTTGGCGAGTACGGGAAGAACAGCAAGGATGAATCTTCATGACCATAACAGTAATTTCTCAATAGCTGATGCCCCACAAGCTCCATACGTACCCCTCCATCCTCATACGCCTCGTGAGTTTCCCACAGAAAAAGCTCTGCCCGTTCCAATGTGATGACTGGCGTTGTAGTAATGTGACCTCCCTCATTTATAGATCGTGTAGCGAATGCTCCTCGTCCCGCCTGGGGTATACTGGATACACCCGCAATAATGTTATCCAAACACGCCCCATTCTCTTGCAACCAGTCTATTGATTGTATAGAATTGGGCACGGCAAATCTTGCCGTTCCCATTTGTATGGCTCTGGGAACATCTACCATGTTATTGGGCAAGGGGGCCCTCAATCGTTTATCCTTTTCATACGCTTGCTTGAGCAAAATTTCGTAGTTTTCATTTCTCTTGGCATAGTTGTTATTAGCATTGATACCTCCAATATCTCCCGGATTCTGCTCCCAATATTCCCTGAGCAACTCATCTGCCTCCTTGTAATGATCCTGGCCAGGCACAACTCCTATCATCTGTTCTCGAGCTGTGAACCAAGCGTCTCCGTACGACACAAATAGCTCCTCACCAACTGCCACATTGGAATTGACATCAAAGAGGACCCGGCCATGTGTAGAATACGAGCCTCTCCCTGGGTCGTTCTCTCTCGTAAGACTCTTTGATTGAAAATAAGAATCACTCCCATCCATCCAAGGCTTAGTCTTCCAAAGCTCATCATGTCGCATATTGAAAAGACCCAGATGACTATTCGCCAACATTCCAAGGCCAGGAATGATACTCTCGCCATACCCAACCTCTTGGTGGGCCAATGTTAATTGCTGCGCTGCCCAGGGATATTGAGCTAATAGCTTAAGATTTGTGTCAGGCGTGTAGTGTCGATTTATCTCCTGGAGAACGATGCCGATTTCGGGAAGGGGAAACGTCTCGCCTTTGCGGTACGAAATGGTAGTATACATTCCCAGGCCGCTGTTGGGGATTGAGGAGGGGGCGAGGTAGGTTGTGCATTTGTTTGGATCATCGTAGGTGTAGGAAGGGCTGGTGTTTCCTCTAGCTGCTATTGGATCTCTGACATCATCACGTCCGGCGTCTTTAGCAGCAAGGTAGGAATTGCGATCATATCTCGTGAACAATACATCGTCAGGTTCATCGCCTTCAATTATTTTTGTGGCGCACGACAACGATGTTAGCTGCATGCAAAAGCAGAAAATGACGACGACGAAACAGGCATGACCGAAAGGCCAAAGGAAGAATGCCGATGAACTCATGCTGATGGGGATGGGTTTGGTTCGTTCTTCGTCCATCGTCGCCATCGTCCGGCACCGGTGCTTTTTTGACTGCTCCTCGTTCCACACCTTCCAACCCGCGTTCGCTGGCTATCTAATCAAAGAGACCGATGGGAAACAAAAGGGCCCCGCAAGACTTTGGGATTGCCGTTTGTTGCTGTTGTTGTTGTTGCCGTCATTTGGCCGTCATCGCATTGCTAATTGCTACATACAAATACAATAGCTTGCAGCTTGCAGCTTGCACTTGCATTTTGATTTTGGTTGAGAATTGAGAACGCAGCAGCTACAAGCTCTGAAAAGGGTTGAAAACACAAGGGATTTGTGCAGATAGGCACCAGACATCAGGGCCATCGCCACACTGTTGTCTCTCTTCAAAAAGAATCAAAACAGTGCAGTGACATGAACATATCGATGAAAGTCAAACGATGAAGACAGTATATGTTATTTTCAAGTAGAGGGTTTACGAAAGATGAAGGTAGATGATAGTTTATGTTATGTTAGGATTATAGCTAGTGTGCACTTTTGAGTTGCTACCTCGGGAATAACTGCTCGCCCTGCTGCTCAAATAGATCCCTGGCGTATGCGTACAGCTTCATGTCAAACTTATTTGCCGTAACGATCAAGCGCCATGCCTTGGAATCCTCCTCTATCTCGGGGTGTTTGTGTTTCATCGGCCAAGACCACTCCAGTTTCTTTTCCAGGCAGCTCTGCTCCTCCTCATTTTTTGGCCTCCATCCAAAGTATTTTTGTATCCGTTCAAATGTCTCTCCTTTTTCTTCGAGCAGGCCAATGAGGCACTTTTGTCTCAGGACCTCCTTTGCTACCTCAAGGTCGTGTTCTGTTAACTCTCCCTTGGTCAATTCGTTAGTGAGAAAGCGGGTCATCCAATTATTCTCTGCGAATCCATTTTTGTAAAAAGTCTCGATTGTGATGTCAGCAAATTGATCGTTCCGTGTGGCTGGCTGTCGCCATTGGGTTTCTTGGATGAAGTAGAAGAGGCTGGCTGCGCGCTCGACGGGGTGGCGAAAGACGGTGAACATCCTACCTCTTCGTGTGGGTGTGAACAGGGTCGATGCCTCGTGGAGGAGAGGGCTTATTACCACGTCTGCCAGACCGGATGCTACCAGATTTAGATTTTTGGCACGAGTGATTCCTTGGTGTGTGGAAGTGTCAACGTTTACGTATGAGACTTGGCGCCCAAAGTGTATTATCTTCAGAGTCTAAATGTGTGAAGACCGAACAGTGGATGTTAGTGAATTGATTTGAGAAAAGATTTCCAAGGAAAAACCCAAAAGATCAAACCCTACCTGTTCCTGGCCATGACCTTCACCTCCGCCAGCATCAGCAGCAAGAGTTAAGTGCAAGCAGCTGAGGATGAAGAAATAAATAATGATATAATGAGTCCAATAGAAAGTACATCACACAAAATAATATCAACAATATGAAAGAACATGTATTTATGAAGCATACAATGAGTACAACCACCTTAGATGACACTTGAACTAACTCACCTTCCCAACACATCATTCATGGTACCCCCACCAGAGCGAGGCACGTGCCAATAAAAAGGCACATCTATGCCACGCTGAAAGAGCACATCGTCTACGTTTGCCAACACCTCAAACTTTGATGGAAGATGTACGTTGCCATTAACGAGAAAGTGTTGTTGTTGTTGCTCTTGCTGCTGCTGCTCTTGCTCCTGCTCTGGCAGTAGTTGCTCGTGCCCCTGCTCCTGTTGCTCGTCAGCAAATGATGTAAGAGAATCTGATGCTGAAGCAGAGCCAGCACTGTCATTATCTATTGGTTGCCCCAATCGACCTCTACTGTTAACACCTCCTGATGCAGCAGCAATCCCTTCTGCCTGTTCATTGTTATTACGGTAGGCCCCACTGTCACTATCAACCATTGCACCAGTTGTATAGTCCAAAACCTGACCAGCATTGTTGCCAAGATCTTCTTGCATCATGACGGTATCGTACCTATACCGGTCTTTGTCCGTTTCTGCCATGTCAGCTCTGAATCTACCTCTCCCGTTGGGATCTTGTGTGAAGTTGATACCATTGCCACTTTCCTTTTCCGGCATTCTGTACAAAGTGAATGTTACTGTAAGCAGAAAGAACAGTATGCCAAGTCTTGCAGTGCCACCCTTCCAGCAGTACTTCTTTCGCTGCTTCTTCTTTTTCGAATAAGTTCCACCATTGTTGGATATTGACATGGCTCTGCTAAAATAATCAATCTCTTCTTCATCTTCCTCATCACCATGGTGTCGTGTACCCCGAGATTTCCGATGAGGCAGTGTATTCGCCCCCTCTTCCATCAATATGTCCTCAAGCTCTTCCATGCTATCGCTGCGATCAAACTTTTTTCTTCTTGTGACATCTGGTGACGTTGGAAATGGCCACAAACGCCGTGCCTTCCACGCCAAGAAAGACATGCTCTGGAGCAGACCTAATGTGCTCGCTGATGATTCGGTTATTACTGTGTTTTCTGAGACGGATTGTGCACCGGTAGAAACGCCGCCCATGCCCAATCGTGAGACGTTTGATTTCATGTTGGTATCAATGTATTCATGTGAGTTTTGCCGTTCAAACGTGCTGGATTCGGCTATGGACAAGTCTTCATTGGCGCCCTCAGGTATCTCTCTGCTCTTTGTTGGATACTGAGGGGTAATTCCCCTGGGCCGCACTCTCGATGATAATGTCCTCTGACCCTTCCGCCCTCCTGGGCCGGTGGCGGTATCTGCATTCAATGCATATGCAATCTCATCCAGATTACTTTTTGTGCCATCAAACGAGGCGCCGCCACTTCCAGCACTGCCAGAACCGCTATTACTACTTCCTCGGCTATTGCGCCCACCGCCACTTCCAGCAGCGGCACCCGGCGAACGTCTACCAGCCGCACGATCAGCACGCCTACCATAGGGACCTACCATACCTCCCTTTCGATGAATCATCCTGCTCCTTCCACTACCTAAACCTGGGCCAGAGCCATGATTGTTGCTGTTCATCCAAGAAAGGCCTGCTCGGTGATTCCTACCTCCAGTTCCTAGGTTGGTGGGCACATTCTGCAACTTAGACGATCCCAGGCTGTTGCCCATACTACTATTCCCCGCCAAACTGCTGGTTATCTGGGACACGGAGTCATCATCTCCAGCTTTTTTGTAAGTGAATATGAATGGTGACTCTGAGGGATCAGTTACTGTAGATAATGTCTCGTCTTCGGGCTTTTTTGAAGCCAGTACTGATTTTGCTGGTGCATTGAATTGATGTTGTGGCTGCCTGCCGTTCATATTATTGCTTTTATTGCTGTTGAAAGCAGGGGCAATGACAGGTTCCAGTTTTGTAGGTATTTGTGATGCTTTTGGAGCAGCCCCTTTGTTGTCTCTCGGTCTGTAGGATGAGAATCGGCCGACTCCCCTTGGAGGTGTTCGTGCATTATCTGAACTGCTATTTGTCAGCTGCATTAGCAAATCCTTTTTTGTTGGTACCTGTTCAGACAAGCTGTGATTGCCGGAATTGTTATCAGAAGTACTTCTCAACTCGATGTCATCAATGATGGAATCAACTAATGAACTTCCCACCAATGAACTGCCATTCTTGACACCCGCCCCAAAGGACGATCCTGTTATAGGCATGTGTTCAAGGTCTTGCACAGCAGCATTCTGATTGAACCCTCCTGAGGTAAATGCAGGTCCATTGCCACTATCTGCCTCTAGCATCATTTTATACTGCCGAGTTGCATCTCCATCGGTCCACATGGTATCATTATCCTCTTCTCCCTGTGACGACACAGGGCTAATTTCTGGATGATCAAGATCTTCATTAGACCTAGTGCTTTGTATAGGAGGCCTCTCTGTCTCTTTCCCACTACCTCCAAAGTCTACTGGAGATATGTGTTTTATTGTTCTTGTGTGAAGAGGAGGGCTGTCACTGCTTTTCTTCTCGTCCAGTATCATGGCAGCATTCCCAGTATCAGCCCCTGATAAATGATTTGTTGATGCAAAATTATCATTGTTTTCCTGTGAGGAAGAGCCAAGATCATCTTTTTTGTTTCCACCCGAGAGGGGTGCTTTCTTCCCACTCTCATTTTTCGTATTGTTGCTGTCGCCGATGCCCTCGAGGCTAGACAATATATTATCCAATCCCAAGTCATCATCATCATCTCCAAGGTCCAAATCCAAATCATCATCTTTACCAATGCCCAAGTCATCATCAGAAGGAAAGCCTGCGCCTGCGGAGTGATTGCTATCCCTTAACGATGATGACTTGGTCGCCGGCGACGATTTTGTTTTGAGAGTCGATGACTTGTATGGATTTAATTGCTTTGCATATACACTGGTATACCCAGCGCTCGTGCCCGCCCTGCCCTTGTTGGTGTTGTTAAATGCACCTGTTCGATTTCGGCGCTGGGAGGATGTCTTCCAGCTCGATCTTCGTCCTGCTGGCATGATTGTTGTGTGATATCTACCCGCACATGCAGCTGCAAAGAAGGGCGTTCCTCGAAGTCGAAGAATTCAATCCCGAAAAATGCATTCTTATGGTAGCCTATGGTCCGTCACCTCAGCGGCTGGACTCCACTCGCTTCTTGCTTGTCGCCTTTGCTTTCTGATGGCAATTTGATGAGTGGCAATGACGCTATATATCGTCTATCGAGTGCCGGCCTCCTATGAGGAGAGAATGAAGTCATCGTGATAGTAAATTATGAATTGTGAGGGCACGGCGATGGAAAGTAAGTTCATAAATATGGGGCTCCCGAACCTCCTGTTATATTTTTCATTCGACGCGCTAACCCTGTTCGGTGGACACAACTTTTTCATAAAGTTGGACAAAATAAAAGCCCCAAAAACATGACCTTCATTCATGATCACGTCTTGGGAATGCCTATCGGAGTTTCCCCGAAGTATTCTTATTCTACTTTCTTCTTCGCGAGACAGGAGCTTTGTGTTCCGCGATCCTAAAACTTTGATATT
>JALLOX010000479.1:0-11247 GCA_036939695.1 Thalassiosira ordinaria | reverse complement strand
CCAACTGTTCATTCCTTGTTGTCTGCTGGTTCAATTGCTCCTGCCGGTGGCCGCATTTACCCTACGGCCAACATCAAACCGACCATTACAGACGCAGCTTCGTGCATCTTCGCCTCTGGGAGATCTCTTCTCTGGAATCACTGGAGTGGTGCCATCGTCACTGAGTCCTCCGCCAGACCTTTTGTCAGGTACATCGATTGATCCTGCTCGGAATGATGTCGAACTCGGTAGAGTGTACAAGGTGGGTTCAGATAGTTGTTGCCTAGTATCTATTACTGCTATGGTTAGTCTGGTACAATTCACATTTCTTGAACTTTCATGTGCAGGCCACAAAAGATGGTTGGTCAGCAATAAACTTTCACGAATGCGTCGATGGCAAAGGTTCCGCAATCGTAGTGGCACTATCCAAATCAGGAAAGCGATTTGGAGGATTCAACCCCCTTGGATGGATGTCATCCGATGATTACGGTAATTCCAATTCTGCCTTCTTATGGTTTGAAAAGGGTGGGAAAAGCAAAAAATGTCCAATACTGGCAGGAGGAAATACTGCAATCTACGACTTTGCCACGAGTGGACCAAACTTTGGTGCTGCTGATTTGTGTATTGGACCTCCTCGTGCAGCGGTCATGGGAGGCTTCACGGGACCAGATGTTGANGCCATACAGAGGAGGAGGAGGACTGTTTGGTTGAAACTTTGCAGTTTAATGATTGGGTATATTGTTGTATATTTTTAGGGAGTAAGTTATGTGGAAAATGAGAAAAGCTTCTTTTCCTTGTCAAACAGTTTGCTCTTCATGCGATGTAGTCCATGACATCCAATACCAGCAAAATGCTTCTTCTACACATTGCCAATCTTTGAGCTCTTATTATTGAAGGGAAGCTTCAAACATTTTGTCTCATCTTCGTAGTACTCCTTCAACTTTGGCAGAGCAAACATCCGATCCCTGTAATCTTTGATTGAGGAGTGCACTTTGTAGATGTCTCCACCAGATATGTAGTCCATCATCTCAACCAGCTCCGCAAGAGCAAAATCGGCGCAACAGAGCTTGTCGCCTGCAAGAAACTTGTTATTGCTCAGTTCCTTTGCAACCAATGCAAAACGAGGAATGGCTGCCTCAGACAAGGCCTTTTTATTTCCATCACGGTAACAATATCCTGTGACAAAGCTCTTCAGATCAGCAACTACTCCCCAGGCCATCTCTGCTTTGCCGTACATCTCTGCGTCATCATAGCAAAGCAACTCCGGACACCATTTCTTTGCACAATAGCGATGGATTGCCCCAGATTCCGTCAACGAGTATGCTCCATCCTTCAAGTACGGTAGGTTTGGATAGGTCAGGCTCTGGTCGAACTTGACATCCATCCATGCCGCTCGGCTGAACTCGGGCTCGTCGCCTTGTTCGTACACCTCCTCGTCAAAGGATACACCGGAGTAGACCAACTGGTAGCGGATTGCTGACGCGAGGCCACGGATTTTCCAGTAGCCGAGGATAGGCTTGGATGATTTTGCCTTTTTAGCAGGGCTTTCCTCCTGGGGATCGGTGTTGGCCATGGTGCGAATGAAAAAAAATAATGTGTGGCTCCGGCGCCCGGCGGAGGAGATAGCGAGATTTTTTGCAAAAAAGATTGAGATTCCCAAAAAAGATACGCACAAAGACAAAATACTAATTCCTACGTATAATGGATCAATTTCTACGTGACATCAACTACTGTGGCGTGTGATTGAAGATTGAACAACTTTTGATTATGATAAATTATGTATCGTACCTGTATCGTACTGTATCTATCTAATTAATTGGTTCTCTGTAGCCGCTGTTCTCTCTCTTCCCTTTTCCAATAAACAACCACTGTCAACAAAGAGGGCATCAACAATATAGGATTGCTCGAGTGATTACAAAATCATGGCGCTGTCTTGCCTACGAGCGACATTATTGTTTGCAATAACGGTTTGGCTCGTGGCCATTGCCGTTGCCGAAGAGCATAGGGGCGAAGATGCTGAGGCTGGAGACACAGCTGTGGAAGTGAGGTTTGTGAATGAATTTCCAGACACGGTAAGGCAATCGTTGCACCATAATAATCTTTCATATTTGTGATAAGTACATATATTCTCGACGGGAATACGAAAACACTTAATGATCAGTCATTCACCTACTTTCTTTTACATATGTTTGTGGATGTCTTTCCATCTCTGACAGACTATTGAATTATTCTGGGAGGGTAACGAGGAAGAAGAACGACGTAGGGAAGGAACCATTCCTCCTCGGGGCGGTTTCCTTGACGTGAGCACTTACATTGGCCATGGTACGTCTACCGTCTTCTTTTCATGCGTTGTAAATGACCATTGTGGAGGAGGCAATCTCATCATTCTCGTGTAACTACTGACATCTACATGAAAAAAGAATTCAGTTATGACATGGATGGCGTACGTCATTACATTACGCCACCGCCACCCAATGAGCTAGGCCAGCGATTTGCCATCCTTGCCGGTGACAGCGAGGGATTCCTCGTCACATGCCAAATAAAACACAACGATGAGCAATCTCTCGATATGCTCCAAATACTCGTGAAGCCGTACTGGGCACCACGGGGGGCTAGTCGATTCTTGGAATTGGTACGCGAGAAATATTACGATGGAGTGGCTTTGAATCGAGTTGTTCCAGGCTTCTTGACACAGTTTGGGATATCCAAAAACTATCAGCAGAGGATGAAATGGGAATCTGGGCCTGTATCGGATGACCTTAACTACAATCATCAGTTTGAAGTGGGATATGTTAGCTTTGCAGGTATGGAAACTCAATGTGAAAAAAGGTCAAAGATTATGTGCGTGTTGTCTTTAGTTTTACTAACTGCTGACTTCTGCTACAGGAAGTGGTCCGAATAGCCGTACCACAGAAATATTCATTGTGATGCCAGGGACCCCTAAGGGTCAGTTGGATTACTTTGGTGAGAACAGCTGGGAGACTCCATTTGCTGCCGTACAGGGAGACGTTGAATCGGGCGCATTAACGAGGATATATTCTGGCTACGGTGACATGCCACCTTGGGGCAAAGGTTAGTTCAATTACATACTGTGTATATTTTGTTAAATACATTTGAATTTTTGTATAAGTGGCTCATACGTTTTCTCTCTACATCTTCAGGACCGGATTCGGCGCTTATTTATGAAGTTGATGGCTATGATTACCTTGCTGAAAAGTTTCCAAAACTTGACTACATTGATGTGTGTTATATTGATGGTGAAAAAGATTTAGTGCTAGAAGATGAGTCAGAGGCAGAACTTTAACCCGGATGCATGCAATCAGAGATTGCTTGGTTTTTCCAAAGAGTGGGCTTGGCATTCCATTATGATGTAGGCCACTCAGCAAAGGAGACGAAGCAATATGATTGAACAGTATTTGTGGTTGAAGATGTTCATATCGGATGTACTTCATACTTTCTATGTATCCATGGTTCTCTCGTATTGAGACCTAGACTAAGTTAACACCTTTTGTTTTTTGTGTGCAAATCTATCTGATGGGGATACATTCAGAACCTTGCCTGATTGTTTGCATCAGCCCAACCACGAGAAAGGAAAATTATGTTGTCACAGCTAGGAAAGCAGCATACAACTTGAGAACTGCAGTTTGCTGGCATAGGAGACTCCAATAGGGATGATAGCATACTACGAGAACTGACAAATCCATGGTCACACCGGGTCTCCGGAACCTTTTTCTTTTGAGAGCATTTAATTTACTCTTGGAGACTGCATCCGAAATAGATACCGTACCATTGTTCATCAAAAAGCTTCTTAACTTTTGTTTCAGCCATTTTTAGGGAAGAGTATCACATGGACTGCGTGGTGCGAATGTCACCAATAAACACCTTTATAAACTCCTCAAAGGTAATCTTCCCATCCTTTGACAAATCCAACGTTTGCATCATCTTCTCAATCTCATTATCCGTATAATCCTTATCCAAATTGCGCATCAGCATTGCAACATCCTCCTTCACCAATGATCCCCGCTTCTTCAAATCCACGGCATCGAATGCCTTTCGTGGATCCAGGTAGGGAAATTCGTGTCCCAATCTCAATACTACCGCCTTCTTAAAATCCCGGCGGTTCATCATATCGATCAGTGATTCCTTCATGTGTGGTGAAGCATCCATGAGCTTGCGGAAGTCTCTGCCTAGCATTTTTGTGGCCACGCAACCCTCCTCTGAGATACATGTGGCTGTGGTGTTGCGTAATCGCCCCGTCAAGAGTGAATGCTCTCCGCAGAAGTTACCCTCCTGGGCAACAATGACCTGGTTTCCCTTTGTTGATACGTCGACCCGGCCCTTTTCAACAATATAGAGTGAGTCACCTGCATCACCCTCCTTGTACAGCTGATCTCCATGATTGAATTTTTCAGTCTTCATCCCGCTCTGGAGCTTTAACAATGCTTTGGCACGATTGCGTTTTCGAATCTTATCCTTTTCACGAAGAGAAAGTACCAAACCTGAACTGGATGCCATGTACTTTTCAAAATATTCTCTGCTAATTTCAATGACGTGGACTGGTGTTTTGCATTTGATGGTGGCAGAACGTATTTTCATAGGATGGAGGAGAGCACCTTCACCGAAGAAATCACCCGCATGTCGTTTATTTTTGATGCCATCTTGAGTGATTACACTAACAGTCCCGGAATTGATAAAGTACTGGTTGGATGCAATAGATATGGAGATAATAATATCACATGAGTGTGGTCAATAAGAGAAGTGTACATCAAAAGTGAAGTATGCACAAAAGATGCATAGAAATAATGAAACTGACCATGTGATCGCCTTTATCACCTTCATGGTAGACAACATGACCTTTGGGAAAATACTTTTGCTTCATATTCTCCGACAATAAATCGTGATAATCACTCATGGTCATTTCATTCTCATCCTCCTCATCCTCTTCATCGTCATGACCCACAACAACCTCGCTCGCCAGCACACCAGGTGTGTTAAAGTTTTGACCACTGGAAAGCAAAGGATCAATGCCCTTGAAAGATCTTTCAATCAAACTCATCCTCCTTCTAGTCTCATCATCGTTTGAAAGCGGTATTGCCTCATCACTCCATCCTACCGCATCAGCGAAAAATTGCGTCTGCAATCTCGTCTTGAACTTGCGAAACTTATTCAACCTCTTATCCGATCCGGCCATGATGTTCGTACTCGCCATCTCTCCCGTGACCCAAGGATGATGAAGCATCTCAAATGCCGTCAGCCTCTCCTTTGGATCTCGTTCCATTAGCTTCCGAATGAGATCTCGCGCCGATGGAGACAAGTGTCTAGTAAACGGATGCTTCGAACCCAGCGGCAATTCCAAGCTCGCATTGCGAATATCACGCTCAATCTCCTCGTCCGTGGCACGTCCGTTGATATCGAACGGATGCACTCCCGTCAGCATGATGTACACGATCACGCCCAAAGCCCACATATCCGCGGGAGGCAACGGCGGCACGTCTCGATCCTCGAACGCCTCCGGACTGGAGTAGGCGGGCGTGAATCCTCCCCCACCCACATTCTTTTTGGTAGCATTGATTGATCCCCTCACGCAGCTAATCTCATCGACATCNGAATCCTCCCCCACCCACATTCTTTTTGGTAGCATTGATTGATCCCCTCACGCAGCTAATCTCATCGACATCGTGATCGTCATCATCATCATCCTCTCCCTCGACCTCGGCACATCCAAAGTCCACAAGTTGGATACTCCCATCCCTTGTCTCGACGGTACTGAGCATCAAATTTTCGGGTTTAATATCGTTATGAACCTGAATGGCCACAATAAATACAAAGATGAGATAATCATTGCATGGACGCTTGAAACAAATCACAAAAGCTTCTGAGTGCTGCCTCTTCTTCATGGCAAATGCATGCACAAATCATGGTGCAAAGGTCAAGCAATAAGTTCAACTCTCATCAAGCCCATTCCTTAATTATTGTGTGCATGTCAATGTCCGACAAAAAAAATCGCTTTCATGATAACTCACCACACCAATCCCATGCAAAAAGTCCAACGCACTCGCCACCTCCCTAACAAGCCTCGCCGCATCCGCCTCACTATACGCACCATGATTCACCAAATGATCAAACATTTCACCCCCCTCCACCAAATCCAATATCAAATAATAATATCCCCCCTCATCAAAGTGTTCTCGCAATGCACAAATGTGAGGATGGCCACCCCACTTTTGTATCCTCAAAAGAGCCTCCATCTCGCGTTGAAAGTCCTCGCGACTTGCCAATTTTTTTGGTATACGTTTCAAGGCCACACGTTCCCCCGTCCCCTTGTGCGTGGCCATGAGAACATGTCCAAAGGCTCCCTCGCCAATGGGGGGTTTGTCCCAATCGATGGAGTAGAGGGAGGAGAGGGTGCGGTTTTGGGTTGCCTTGGAGGTTAGGATGCGGAGGGTGCGAGAGCGTTGAATGTTGAGGGCGGCGCGACGTCGATGGTGGTGATCATTGTGTTCGTCTTTGATGTGATTGTTGTTGTATTTTCGGGAGGAGGAGGCAGAGATTTCGCATTGGCATTTTTTGGAAAGAGTAGGTGGTGTCGTTGAGAAGATACTGGGCGTGTAATAGGACTGTGAAGATTGTTGCATCACATGTTGACGGGCAAATGAAAATGCTGATTGCTGGACATCTTCTTTCCCAGCATGCAAGCTACGAAGATGAATCGGCTTAGACGACAATGACTGCGATGGCAAAGAAGATGACTGACCCTCCCTATCGACATCATTTTCCCGACTTGCACCTCTATCGGTAACGCAGGAAGCCACAGCAACGGCGGCGGCGGCAGCAATGACCGCGGCGGCTGATGCGCCTGATGGTGCTTTATTTGACCATGCTCCAACGGCCTTCTGTGCTGTTATTCTATTAGTCATCGGCACTCTCTCTAGCTCTGTTATTTCGGTCGGGCCTCGGTGGGGCAGAGCATACTGGAGGCAGCAAGTGGACAAGGCAGGATAAGGCGATGGTATTGATCTGTATTGATGATGGCCTTCGCATGGCAATGCATGGCAATGACGGAAATGAAAATGACGCACGACGACGTTGCTGTAAAATAAGAGGGCCAACGGGCAGATACGCATTATTCAGTAACGATCAACGACCTGTTTTTTTATATATTGGTTCGTTATTTGGAGGCAAGTGATCAGGCCTCCTCAATATTTCAGATGTGCTCACGATTTTGTGAGCATCAATCATCAATCACCAATCACCATTCTCTATTCTCCTTATTCTCGCGATTCGCGATGGGCCAGCGATGGGCGATGGTGCATAACAAGCATAAGCATCATCATGCCGGCCCAGCACACCTCCGCCATGCCATGACGAGCGAGACAAGGGCCGCCAAAGCAAGCAGGGGGTGGATGAGAGATGCATCTAACTGGCTGTGGTGTTGGAGCTTGGATTGATCCAAGTGGTGGAGGGCGGTGAGGTGAGGTATGAGCGATGACCTCACATCAGTCCGTCACATCACGCGACTGTTCAGATTTGGCGAAATGTCGTGCGACTCGTCATCAGCTCACCTTCACACGCGTCGGGAGGCTAGACAATTATTAGCAATGAAGTCCTCATAATTCTTGATTTGCATCACACTCATGCCAACTAGAAAAAATCCTCTCGAACTCAATCTCATTACAATAAATACCATGCCAGAGAAGATCAAAGGCTTTGTGAAATTTCTCTTGAAAGATGACGGACTTGGTGTGATTACAGAGGACATCCTTAGTTTAACATCTGCCCATGATGTTATTTTCTATCGAAGTAGTGTCAATGGCGATGGATATCGCACCCTGGTAAGAGGTCTCTTCATTATGCTTCGCCATTCGACCGGATTTCACAAGGCACTAAGTTTACTCTTTCATAATATTATTTGTCATGATCTATTAGGAGAGAGGAATGGAGGTGGAGTTTGAACTTTGCCCTGCCTCTCTCAGCCGTGGCATTCGCAGATCCATCAATGTGTCAGTCGTCCAGGGAGCTGATCCTCGGGAAGTTCGTAGGAGAGCTCGGAGTTTGGCAAACGCAGTTTTGAACGGATCAGATGATAGCCTCATATCATTTTTGACCATGTCTATATCAACAAATACTCCTCCGAAAACTCCAGCGGCTGCCAGAGGATCTCGCGCCAATGCTACACCAAAAAATAATAGGCGCATTAGCATCATTGATCTTATAACTCCCATCAAATGCAAAGAAGAAGGAGATGATGATTCCTCTCATCTTTGGGAAGATCTTGGCGATCTTTGCATTGGTGAATCTCGGAGCGCTGAAGATATTGTGGCACAGAAGAGGAGGGAAGCAGAAGCAAATGGAGAGGTTGTTGATCTCTTGTCTCCTTAGATTGGGGCGAAATGACCTCGGCAGATAGTCTAAGCAGAACTGGTGAGATGGCCTCTCTGGATTAACTGGAAGGAAGATATGTGTAGGATGCTGCGTATGGGAAATTGGTGATTGCAGTAGTTTATAGTATCTTGGATGCCTTGAGAAAGCTTGAGATGCTGATGTTTCGCCTTTGTCTTGGAGCTCCTTGGAGATAAACTTTGGGTTCCAGAAAGTTACTAACATTTCTGTATTATTTGTCATCCTTGGAGAGCACATTTTCCACTCTTAATCATTTTGAACATCACTTGACAGAACTCACAGCTGGCCAATTAGCACGAATGATGACATTGTACTGTAACTTAAATCATACCGTACAACCCTAGGACGCATTTCCTCTAGCATAGGGTGGAAAGTGGTGACACAGTTTCAGATGAAATCCTCTTCATTATTTTAGCAACAACATGCAGTTAGTATTCTCAATGCAATACTTCAACAAATCAAGACAGAAATAGTATGCATTAGGAAATGCTCAGCCTAGGTCCAATTGACGTCATTGGAGACAGGGATCTATGACAGAAATGCTAAAAGGAGCAATCAAATTGCCAAAGCAGGCCATGATATAAGGCTGATTATGAAAGTGGAAAGGTGGAGAAGACATTTGGCTACATGAAACATGAACCTACTTCTTGTATAGTACTTACCAAAGCAATCAATAGGATGATGTGCTCTCTCATGTCAGGTAGCTCAACAAGCTTCTAGACAGCCTGATCTTGATATGAAAAATCAACTTTTTGTTTGCCTGACACTGTTCTTCTGGCTACCGGTGAAAGTGCAAGGTGCAATAAGAGTGAGTTCTCAATTGTGGTCTTACCTTGCAAGCTGAGCCAACATGATACTATGGGCACTATACTAGGGCTTGATTCCAGTCATCAGTAAGTAGTGATAAATGCCCTGGTACAATGTATGCAGCTTGAACGGATACAATGAGGATGAATTGACTCCATACCAAGTTGAAGAATATGAGCTGGTCAAAAAACAGACAGGAGTGATGGCAATCAAGGTAAATTCATCTCATGTTCTTGATTGGAATAAAGTATGATTCGTCTTTAAGCTTAATCTATTCATATTTATTGTATGTTCTCCTAACTGTACATCTCATTAGATGGTAGATGCGGCACTAAATCACCATAGCCTTTCATTTGGCTATTGTGTGGCACCTCAATTGCCTGCACCATCAACCTCATCACAGAACGGTGGCATCATGCACTTTCCATACTTTAGGAGATCCAGTTTTGCTGCTATTACTCCTGGGTCATCCCCCGGTAGTTGGCCTGTCTGTGTCACTCTTTTCCAGCACGTGCTAAGATTGAAAATACAAGCGTCACACCAACGGTCAAGTCCTTGTTCTTTCAATTTTGCTCTCTCGGCGTCAGTCATATCATCCATACAATTCCCTCGTTCCATTTCCTTTTGCATTGCCTCCGCTGCTGGAGTTCCATAAGTGCTTACCAAAAATTGTATTCTCTTGTAACAACTTTCATCAGACCCTTTCCACATGCAGTTGGAACAAAAGTTATCCTTTGTATTTTCCCCTGGCTTGAACCTTTTCTGGCAATCATCTAAGGCAGGCACACCTGCCATTTTGTCGATCCCCGGTTCGGTAAAGTCCTTACTTTTCGTCGAACAATGGCCTTGATTAAGAAGACTGGCTTGTGCCTCTTCCACCGTCATCCCGAATTTGCTCTCCATGAAGCCCACTCGATAATCGCACGTGAATGTTGAATGTTTCCAGTTACAATAGCCGCAAAAGGGTCCTTCTACAGGCCCGTTCGGCGTGTTCTCGGAAGCTGCATTTTGTGATGCGACCTCATTTGGATTGCCTCCCCCTGCCTGGTTGCTCTCCCCGCTGACTGAGATTGATGGTTCTTGATTTTTGATAGTTTCGTCATACTCTTCCGACCCTTTTCCATTGCTTCCATTGCTACTGCCATTCCCCTCTTTGATCGTTTCAGCCGAATTCTCTTGTTTAGCCAGCTCACCATTATTCCAGTCTTTGATTGTCTGCTCACTAGAAGATTCTTGGTTTTGGTCTGGTACATATACTGTGAACTCCCCAACATCCCCACTGCCCTCCGATTGGCCTTGCATCCGATAATCATCATTTGGGTCAATACTAAGGCCATCCGCTAAGTCATCGCTGCCTCTGACCCCAGTCCTGTCCCCCTTTGTCATCGACAGAAATGCAATCATGACTATTATCCCCAATGCGAATCCAATAATGCCGATAGCGAGGGATTTTTTCTTTGATGAGTCCATGTTTGACAGAGGAGATGGACGATAACGGATATCATGTTCTGAATAGGGTTCATCATCGTCATCTGTAACTTCTGGAGAGTCGGGATCATCTTTGTACGGGGTCTTAACAAGCTCGAAGGAATCAGCAATGAAGGAATCCACCACAGCGTCCTCGTAATCGTTGATGCCCCCGATGTTCTCCGGAAACGAGTTGGGCGGCGGAGCTCTGCAGGTAGCAGTCTTCGGAGGATGGTAAATGTCCGCAGGAGGATCTTCGGCGGATCTACCAGGATTGTCTCTGTATCCCCCGCTGATGCTGCTAGGGATATCGGTGTAGGAAGTGGCCATCGTTGGAGAAAAACTGATGATGAAGAAGAAGGAAAGACAATGCCTGACAATATAATAGGTTCAGGCTTCACCGCCGAGAGGCGCCAACATCTACAGGGAGCGGTGAGATTGTACAATGGTCTCTCTCCCGGTTCCTTTAGTACAGGGCTTTGGAAGCGAATTGTAGCTCAAGCTCGTTTGAATGAAGATTAAGACAATGGCAGGTGTTGCTAGTGGTGCCCGTCAGGAAATAGCAGAAGTATAGCTCTGCTATATCGACTGCTA
>JALLOX010000478.1:0-11334 GCA_036939695.1 Thalassiosira ordinaria | reverse complement strand
CAGCGACTGATAGACCGATCGATATATCCTCACTACGCAAAGACTATCCCAATTATGAATTCTTAATGTTTACCAACCTCGTCAATCTGCAAGTCGAAACACGCGGTTGGCGAAAGGTACTACACTTTGACACTTCCAAAAAACGCATGATAACCATATCACGCTATCCCAAATTCTTCTCTTGGAAGGAGGAATTTATACAAAAATATTGCCCTGTGGTATTTTACATGGATGGAGTATCCTTTCCCAATGCAACTGTTGGTGAATTTGATCGATTAAGGTACGAGATATTGCAATCAGAGGTAGGGTTTGCGCAGAGGATACATGTTTCTTTGGAGAAGGAATTGCATGATATTGTGAATTTTACCAAGGATACGAGAGAAAATATTGATGCTACGAGGGACTGGATTAGAACTCAATCAGATTTTGCATCATGGGAAGATCCGCATGTTTATCGAAATACTTATTTTGGTAAGAAAAATCTCATGCTTGTCCTTTCATTGCGATCATGACTATGTTATCGGTAATCCTCTCATAACTTTGATGCACAACTATCAATTGGACTACTCTCAGGGTACAATCCAAAATCCGCAACTTTTCAAAAGGCATCTCAANCAAATTCCTATCATGGAAGGAAGAATTTATACAAAAATATTGCCCTGTGGTATTTTACATGGACGGTGTATCCTTTCCCAATGCAACTTTGGCTGAGTTTGATCAAATAAAAGGAGATACATTGCAGTCAGAGGTAGGGTTTGCACAGAGGATACACGTTCCTCTGGAGAAGGAATTACATGATATTGTAAATTTTACCAAGGATACAAGGGCAAATATTGATGCTACGAGAGATTGGATTAGAAGTCAGCCGGACTTTGCATCTTGGGAAGATCCCCATGTTTATCGGAATACTTATTTTGGTAAGAAGGCTGACATGTGCTGGATACTGTTTTTACCTTATTGGCCAACGTCTTCGTGATCTCTCAACACTCTGAATGCAAAACAAATCATTGGTATCTCAGGGTACAATCCAAAATCCGCAACTTTTCAAAAGGCATCTCAATTCTTTTGGGATGTATATTCCAAAGAACAATTATCATGGCGCGATCAGCCTCTTTGGGGGTATACATTGCATCACTTCAATTTGAAACCATTGTCATTTGGAAAATATACTTTTGGTGAAGATCACTCGGGACTGAGTGTCGTAAAGGGTGGTCATCAATATGACGCTAGTGTGGATACGGAGGTGCAGTTGTTTTTGTCAGCGGTTCGTTGGAGAGTTTGTAGGGAGGTAGAAGAGAAGCTCCGTAAGAGGAAAGCTGCTGGTGCTGCAATTACAAAGAAGTTGTGATAGATAGTCTTTTTGCGACTTGGATTGAGCTGTGCTATTCAATGATAGAAAAGGCCACTGAAAGTTTGTATTGGAAGAATGAAATTATACACTGCAAATGTCCTGAAAGGTCATTGATAGGAGACGAAATATAATGCATCCCACCTTCTATACATTATGGGGACATTGCCTACTTCTACCAATCAATGCTAATTTTCCATTTGGAGAAACTATTGAAAGACGCTGATACTTTGCGGGAGAAACAGAAGAACGTTGCAAAGTGTGCTCGATTTTTTGCCTACTTGTTGATGCCATGTCGGCGCTGCTTGTCCGTGCGAGGCATTATATGCATTGCATGAGGCTCCAAAGTAAGGTTAAGACTAAAATTGCAATATTACAACACAGTAAACAGTATTGCAGAGATTAATTGATATTCATAATATGATAGAAATTTTCTAATGCGATGAGACTATTCTTTTTGCCTTACAAGAATTATATCCATGGGCAAAATTTTGAGCTAAAAAATCAGGAAGAAGCCACTCGTGAAATATCTCCAGAGGGGGGTGAGAAAATTTCGGATATGAGTAGACTGGATAGCATTGGGAGAATCTTCGACCCCTAAGATTTCCAGGAACTGTGTGTAGGTAAATAAGTAGTGAAGGGGCATCAATTTTTGCTGTAGTAAAATCTGGGATGCTTCGGGAGGTTTATCTGTTCGTGACTGTATCGCGCCAAAACCACGCCACGAAGGTCTTGCGACTTGACATGGATATCGTTTAGGAGACCAACGCTCAGCTCTCAGTCTCAGATTAGCAGCAGATTTTAGGGAGGATCTCTCTCTCTAGAGATGTTAGATGACGGCAGAGCCGCGGCACCTCATCCCACCCGGCCGCGCGGACTGAAGAAAATCGATTAATACATAACCATGACAAACTCAACACCAGATTTAGATGTGTCATTGGGGGCATCGGTCCCACTAGACTTCGACTGGGGCGAGCGACGTGGAGATGGCGTGACATTCATTCGACCTAGTGCAAGTGGGCGGGTCAGATTGAATATTGACGGTACAATTAGTAATGGTAATTGTGGCGATGCTGAAGCTACTGCTGATGCCGATGGAGGTGGTGCGGCCACGCCCCCCGACGAGATGAAAATAACTACTGTTGATGCTCAAGATACGATCATGCTTCCTCAGTCAACACACTCTTTATTGTTCACAGAAAATGTCCTCTCCATGCCATTTGCCATAGCAATTATGGTCACAATAATATCCATAATGTGTCTAATGCTGTCGCTGTGGGATGCCTTGAGCGGGAATAGTCCGGATAATCCTCTGAATCTCCCGGTAAATGTTGATTACCAAGTAAGAATTGCACAGTATCTGGCAATAATTATTGCCTTACTTATGGAAGAAGAGATCCCTACTGGCACTTATTTGTTGAGAATGATTCCCAAGAGCTCAGTGGAAGCTATGGGCTTGTCGTACAGCAAATTTGTTTTCTCGGCGTTCATACGCTTGGTGATTGGTAAGAAATATCTATTGGCATATTTTGTTTTTAACAACTCTCTTACAGCAATGATGTTACATTTACTCGTTCTTAGGGTTCATGTTTCTGTTGAATGTGTTCTTTGCTGTAGTTCAATCTGATGAGGTACTTGACATGGTGAGTTTTAACCATCAGTTCATAATATCTTACAATCTAATCTCATATGTTGCGTGTGCGCCTGATATGCACAAATATTAATAGTTCTACGACATGGTAAGGACTTGAGTTTTATAATAGACTTTTGTTGTCCCTTACTTTCATTTAGTCCAATCTAACCGATGCAGGTATATTCTGTTTTAGCTGGCATTGAACTTTATATCACTCTGCGATGATTTTGCATTCAAGCTAATGAAGTATGACGTCTTGGGCAAAAGGCTGAGGAATGCAGCTTCTACCAAGTATTTTCGTTTTGAGTTTGAGACACGGCCATACTTATTTCGGAAAAAGATGACAATTTTTGTTAAGGCGGTGTACGTCTTCAATTTTCTACTTTTCATGATCAGTTTGACCACAGTGGCACTCTATCAACGGACGGGGCATTTTCAGTGTAAGTCGGTTACTATTACCTTTGGCGAAGAAATATGGGAAAATGCTTTGGTGATCCCACTACCTGGAGAGGAAGCACATGCAGATCATGACCATGCTATGTCAGAGGTCCTCATGTATTCATACTTCAATGGAGGTAAGAGACAATTGTGGTATTATCACATTATTCTTTTCCATTAGGTGTGCCAAGTAACTTACAAAATTCCTTTTTGAACTTGAGAAGACTACACACACGATGGCACTCATAATGGTAGGCCAATTTACAGGGAACTGAGGAAATCATCTGACTCTCATTTTGAAACTAAGGTAGGAGCAGTGGTAAAATATTGCGAAAGTGAATCAGCGTGGGTATTTGCCCACGACAGAATCAGAAAGAGCACAGACTTGGAAGAGGTAAGCATCCATTTTGATATCTTTCCATTATTGTATTGAATATATTGATATTAAAACGCCTATCTTTCTCCTTGATTCAAAGTCGGAATGCCCATGGTTATTGCGCTCTTCTGACACCAATGCTTACAGTTTGCTGGATGTGTCTGGAGCTTGGTCCATTTGGGTTGGCAGCATTAAGAAAGATAGCAGTATGTCCGTGACATGCAACGGATGCAAGGATAATACAGGTGAGGGCTAGAGAAGTGCAATTCATACTACTTTCACACTGTTCGTCAATTCATCATCATACAATATTTTTAATACAGACTGCAATTTGAATGGTCAATGCACCAATGGCCAATGTGTCTGCAACAGTGCTATAGGGGTGAGTTTCTTTCTGAAGAAGTTCTTGTTCAACAACCTCTCTTGTGGAATGAGACATGCTCATCTTTTTTCGTTTCATGGCAGTATTTTGGGAAGCATTGTGAACATGCAGAGCCGTGCCCAAGAATTATAGATGGTTGGTTAATGAGTTTGAATATTATGTTCCGATTATCCTACTGCAGCATCCCTAAACAAATTTCCACTTTTCTTCAGTCAATGACAACTTTGCCTGGCATGCACTTTACAAGAATAATTGTGAGCCCCTCCGCCAATATGGTCGTCCTACATACAGTATCGCTCACATGAAAGATGTGAACAATATTACAAACAATATGACCAATATTAACGACGACGACATCGCAATTTTGGTGTACTGTGAGTTCCGTTACATCATTCTACTCTGTTTATCTCAATAGTTTGGTTGGCATTTGCTCAAGTCTGACAAACAATTCTCCGTATTTTTGCCTTTGATGCTCACAGCTGGCTCTCGTTGGCTTGGTGTAATAAATAGAGGTGGCAAAAATAAACCCTTCGAAGAACTGGTAGATTTTGCAAGAGAGTATCATTCATTTTGGGACTTTGCTTATGATGACAGGGCCCTATTTGTTTCTGATCCAACAACCTCGTCGTTTCCCGTTGGTATTGATTTCTATTTCATTGGTGAGAGAGGGCAGGACCATGGCCCAATGGGTGTGCTTTACCCACTTCAAAAGCCGCCTGGCCGTGGATATTTCCGCTGTGATGCCAATTTGACCGGTCCCGTGGGATATGGAAATCATTATGACTTGTGCTTCTGAAATGGGTCAATCTGTGCTGGGGCCAGCTTTGCTTCTAGTGATGGATGCCGGCTGCTTGGATCGTTCATCATCGAGAATGATTACATTTTGTGTAATGTTTTGAACTCTACGAACTGTTGCATCTGACAAATGAGGTGAAATGACCACCCTCTGATCCTCCAATATTGTATAGTTGATGACACCCATGATGTTATCAATGGCTGCCTCCTACTTATTGAATAGACACAATATGACGTATTCTCCTTCTTTGGTTAAGGTTGAGTTGCCGTGGAGGGTAGGGTTGAAAAGAGAGTATTTGGCGCAGGAAGGCTTCGAAAGTACAAACAACAACAACAACAATGGTGCCCTATTAATTATCCAATACATAATAGACATCCAAATCAAATAGAAAATCAGTTCGCTTCATCCCTTTCGCCATTAGCACCATCATTCTCTCTCTTGCATATTCCACAAAAAATAGCAAGATGAAAATAATGGCTGGCGGATGTTGAAAGTAATCATATCTTTTGGCACATCTACTGTACACCCCCAGATTTCTTGAAATACTAGTCCTTTCTCTCGTCAGTACTCAGTGTTTTTTCCCCAATGGATACAATCAAACATATCCTAAAAATTGATAACATATAGACTCCTGCCATGTCTATGCAGGAGGGTAGCAGTGGAATCCATTTACTCCGCCATGCTGTTGCCGGTTGACTTTTTCCGTCCCATCATCCTACTGAACCTTGTCCCAACTCCTCCTCGTGGAGTCCTCGCACTGGCGCTGAGGTTATCGCTCGTGGCTGACCTAAAGTGGGTCCTGGTACGAGGAGTTCGTGCAGAGACGCTGAGGCTATCCACTGCAGCTGCTTCGCTGGCAGCCCTTGTGTGGGTTTTGTTAAAGTGTGACTTGGCACCACCACCTGACGAGCCGCCAAAACTGGTAGTCCTATTGCGTGGAGTTCGGGATGAGGCGCTCATGTTGTCAACAGCGTGGCTTGCGGAGCGCCTGTGCGACTTGCTGCTACTGGTCCTCGCGCTTGCGCTCAAACTATCTACAGCGGAACTCGAGCTCTTGGAGGAAGTGAATCTCGACGAGGACCTTGCCGGACGTGCGGATGCCGACAGCTTGTCAGAGTTCTTCTGGTTGAAGTGTCCCCTTGCACCACCCGCAGCACCTGCTGAGGCATTACTATCCGACCTATTTCTGGTCTTGGGGGTGACATCAGCCGGAGGTTCCGGAGCCTTGGAAGAGCTCGAGGATCCGGCACGGGTAACCCTCGTCAATCGTCCACCGATACGATGATGCTCATCCTCGCTGTGATCATCGCTATTGTCGGCTGTAGCATCCGTAGTCTGTGTATCAGTACTACCCTTCAACAGGCTATATTTCATCTCTCCACTCTGAGTTGTCCATACCTGACGTTCCTTGTACTCGTCCTTCCTTAACCGTAACTTGTCTTCGTACCGTACCCAATCAAATTCTGCCGGGGGGTCCTTGGCGTAATTGGAGGACGGATTGCACTTGGCCCATCCAGTGGTACGCACCCACCTGTCTGGGGGTGGACACGGTTCGTTTTGGAGGAGTAATGGGAGGTCCGAGTTGGTCTTGTTCTCTCGAAGACGTTTGGCGCCATCATTGACAAGATCGTTGAGGATGTCGTACTCGCCAAGGATGTAGAGAGAGACGTTCAGGGGTTTTTTATCCTGCAGATTCAAATCAAGAGAGAATGTGCATATGATATGAATGAGTCATGAGCCAGTTATCAATGAGTCCAGATGCAGAGTGTTCACAAGCTACTACTCACCTCGCCCTCCTCTTGCTCCTGGCCAACCACACTCCCCTCATCATCACTCTCATCCACCAAATCCCTAGCCTTATCAATCGTAAGCGCCTGCATACTACTACGCTTCACCATGCTCGGCCTCCCGCTGCCACTAGTACCCTGCCGACTATTCGTCCTCCGATGACTCGAGCTGCCTCTCCAACTAGCCTCCAAGTTACTATTGGTAGCCTCCACACTAAACGCCCTACTCAACTGTTTGAACAACTTTTTACCTCCCGAGCTAAACTTGCGTCGGTGTCCTCTACCTCGACTACTCCTATCCAATGGACTGTCCTCATCCAACAATCCAGTCTCCCTCTCCCGCTGGAACCGTTCCTGCATCTCACGCTTCTCGCGTTCCTGCCGTTCAATCTCCTCCTTGCGCGCTTGTTCCTGTCGTTCGGCCTCCTCCTTCTCCTCGCGTTCGGCCTTTTCCTTCAAGCTCAGCTCGCTACGGCGGAAGAGACGCGCGGTATCATCAGCCATCTCCTCGGGTGTTTTGGGATTGAGTTTTTCATCCTCGGAAGTGGTGGAATCCATGGAGAAGACGGAGCGTAGGGGTATGACGCCCACGCCTTCGACCATTACTCCAGATTGACCCGAGGGGGTTGTGGATACTCCACCGTTTCTCATGACCATATCTGCGGCGGCGGTGGGTTTGTTGGTGCCAGCAGTATTCAATGCAAGGTGGCTGAGATCGTAAGTTTGGAAGGTGAGCTCCCCGTGATTGTTGCGCTCACCAAGCTTGCGCACAGTGTTGATTTCGGTGGCGTGGAGGGTTCGCCAGCCTCCGGTGGGAGAGGTTCCCACGTGCGCAGCAATAGCGCCATGCTCTACTGTACGCTTGGCGCTACCATTCTCCAGCTCATCAGCACTCCCTCTCTTTTCCTCCTCGTTCAAATGAACACTTCCCATCGGACTGAGGACTCCGCTCATAAGGCTCTTGCTCCCCTTGCTATCCATAAGCTCATCCTCGCCCTCAACAACATTCTGGGCAGTATCAAGCACATCCAAACTATTCACCTTCTCCTCACTGGAATCCTCGCTCCATCTCATCAATTCACGCCAAACCAGTTCGTCACCCCCCAAGTGGCGTGGGGGACAGTATTCAGTTGGACCGACAGTTTGGGGGTAGACTTGTTTAGACCATGGTGCCATGTAATCTCCATATTCCTGTTTTGTTTCATTGAATAGATGGGGTTAGATTGAATTGTAGTAATGTAAAGTTTGGCATTGAATTATTGCTTTGCAGGCTCGAAGAAGAGAGGTCACATCCGCAATTCCCTTGTGAAGTTGTACCCCCCCCAAATGTGCAGCCAAGCCAAACCGGGCAAAGTCATGAACATGGAACGAACACAAGTCATACAGGCAATCAAACCAGGCCAGCCAAGGACATATATAAAAGCATGGCAGGCAACACACAAGCATCAAACCCAGAGAAACCCAAGCCTGATCAAGCAGAGCTGTTCACAAAGCTGTGCACAACTAATGCATAGAAATCACAGCTCCTAAATACGAAATCTCATGGCCTCGTGCCAGCCTTTTCTCTCCAAGGGACTCTCTAGATCAGTAGTCAAACAATCACCTGATCAATCTATTCTTGAAACTTACCAACGGACTCTGCTCACAATGGATATCAAACGGCCTCTCCAAATTCAATCGATAACATCTCTTGCCAACTTTTGTCTTTGTGTTTGATGCAGAAACAAAGTCAGCCATGGTGGCTGGATAACGATTCGTGTAGGATTGATACTTCTTGGAAGAGTTGGTGTTGGAAGGCTGAGTAGATTGAGATGAGGACTGAGGGTTTGAGGGCTGCGAAGGTAAGGAGGATTGGGTTACAGCAGCAGAGGTTTGGGATGATGGTTGGGTTGTAGACTCTATTGACGAGGATGTTTGCGGCAAAGGTTTCCCGCTACCAGAGCTGCTGCTGCGACGAGTGCTACTGCGGCGCAGAGTCTTGCCACCTACTGTGCTACTGGGAGAGTCTACCTTGGGAGCCATGTTGCTAGTTATGGCAGCTGAGGAATTTGAAATGGGGGAGCCAACAACATTGGGGGCACCTTCTAATTTTTTGGGATCCGCATTAGAGACATGCGTTGATCCTTCAGTTGAATCCCTCCCATCTTCCTTTGTGGGACTCCTCCCATACTCTGGAGAGGCATCCACATGATCAACATTCGGTACACCAAGTCGTGGCGAAATCGCTCCCTGGCCATTATTGGCCTCTTGTGAAATGGCATTGGGGCTTTTGGGTGTGTAAAACTCCTCCTCCTCGTTCCCCCCATTGTTCTCTTCCCCACGCTGTTGCTGTGGCTGAGCCGACGATGATTTGTCGCCCTCGTCACCAGTAGGCTGGTTAATAAAGTCGAGAAAGGCGGAGAACCGCGGTGTGACCTCCGGACTAAGCGGATTCGTAGTGCCAGGGCTGGGTCCCCCCACTGGCGTGGCTGGTGGAGCACTTGTGTCCACTGCCAACGGCCTTGCTCTTCCACCTGCTGCTGCTGTCATGTTGTTATTGACGCTGCTCAGGCTTTGTTGTCTACCCTCCTCCTCTTCAAGAATGTCCTCTTCAAAACTACCCTCGGCAAAGTCGTCCACCTCTGGTACAGTCGGTGCAGCAACCTCCTCCTCGGCCAGCTCTCTATCCTCCCGATCCGATTCTTCCACCACCAACGGCGTCGTCGAAGCGCTCAGAGACGACGAAGATTCCACTGGAGTTCCCGGCGTGGATGACGAAGTAGTGGAAGTTTTAAAGGAAGTATCACTAGCGCTGCGTTTGGAAATTATTTGAGGCGATAGTGGATTCGTGGAGGGCGATGGGGGATGCATTTGGTTCATTCGTTCGTTCGTATAGTCAAGAGGTTAAATCAAGCATTTGGTTCCTTCGTTCATTCAAGGGATTGTTCTCTTCGTCCAGTTCAGCTAATTGTCGTTCCTGAGAGATTAGTCGTCACACTCCAGTTTCATTCGTTACACCGTAGCCTGCTGCCCTTTGTTTGTTGTATGCAAATTATTGAATGTCTACCGTCTATGATGGATATTCTTTGAGGTGTCATGAACATATCACATGAACCGATCACGAAAAATAAAGAATGATAGATTTTGGATGGAGATTGAGAGGGCGGGTTGTTGGGGGTGTACTGCGTTGAATAATATTTGCCGACTTCAAGTTGTTGTGAGAAGGGGTGTGAGTTTTTGGCTGTTATTGGTATGCGTTCCAAGATTCCGCTTCAGCCACCAATGTTGTCAATGTAAAAAAAGATGTCGAACAGTTGAAAATGGCTGAGAATGAATCAACTCCCTCTACCCAACAGAGATGTAGTATGGAGGAACAGCGTTGTCCCAATGCGTTGAGATGTACACCAATCACAGTGTTAGTTGAGAGTCGATGAGCCCAATGATCAACAAATTTGGCCATCGAATCGATTTGGATTTGTTCGACGTTTATTTTCATTCCATCGGCTGCTGCTCTTCAGTTTTGATTTTGTGATTCCCTTTTCATTAGATGAGGGGGTTGCAGTACATAAAAATTTGAAACGAATTGTTGCAAAATAGGGGGGTCAATAGTACCTGATGATTTCATTTAGGGATATGCACGTTTTTAGGTATTGACTACATAAAAAGGGTATACACCCCAGGGATGTCTTAACACAGGAAATATACAAACTTGTGTTCCTATTTTTTACAAAAATGTTTCCCCTTTATCCTTTATGCCATGGTTTTGTGTTGTTGTCAGGGTTGTTGTGCCGACTCTATGTAGGTATCTATGTATGTTGTATGTGCATCGTTCAAATTCAATGTCATTCTTACTTCGTACCTATGTACTTGTGGTATGTACCTTATTTATTAGTCGACATCATTCTTCTTTCGTTCCCGCAAAGAAAATTACAGTCTTGTAAACTGACATCTGCTCTGACCAGATGGGGTTTTCTGATCGTTACGATACACTATCCTGACAGTTCGCTCGCCCTTCATGACATCATGATATGTAGTGGTACATATTGTGATTTAATATTTTTTAGTATAAAAATTAATGTATTCTGGCTGACCTTATAGATTCCTTCGTACAAGTATGAATGAATTTCCTATTTTCAAAATGTAAAGAGATGGTACATTTGAATGTGTTTCTGACAAAAACGAAAAAGGCTTGAATTCATGGTTGGCGAGCCTTCTGAAAAAATAGGTAAGAGGTCTCCATCCAATTGGTGGGATTTTTTGGTATTTTCTGGGAAACAGAGACCAATGATGCGCGGCGCAAAGCCAACCGAGCGTTTAGATGTCCGTTGAAGAAACATGGAAATATGTCTATTAAAACCTGTTGGGGAGTCATTTGAGAATCTTCTAACTGAGTAGTTCGCATCAATTTGAAGTCTCATTTTTGTCGTAATGACATTCTTTCCTATGATGATGACTAGCACAACTTTACATATCGGCGCAGCGCAGCTACAAAATCTACCACCTGGGCTCATCCTGTGGTAATGACCCGGAGTATCTGACGCATACTAAGGAGTTTGTGTAGAACTTCCAACAATTTTTTGGAACTTAAAAAATGA
>JALLOX010000477.1:0-11193 GCA_036939695.1 Thalassiosira ordinaria | reverse complement strand
GGGCTTTGAATGATGATCAGATAACCTAGCTATCTATCTAGCATAATGTACGATCAGGCTACGGTAGGATTGGATGTCTCGTCTCAGTACAAAACCTCTCCATCTAGAATAACATCCAATGGTGTCGTTGTGCATTGCTTGAGTGTGATGACTTTGGCATTGTGAGTCGCACCAGTGGTTAAAGCTCGTGGAATGATTGAATACTGAAGTTGTTTTTGGACACATTTGTACAGTAATACAGCCGGTTTTTGACAGGTGATGGACAGGCTCTGCTCTAGATTATCTAATGCAGCAGTTGAGCTCATTGACCCTATAATAAAATGCAGAGCTAGCACAGGGCATAGTTGCATTAGATTTTATAGAGAATAAAGCAGTGTCTAAAAAGGTTGCATTAGGGCCTCACTGACATTGGTAATAATTTAGTTTTAAGTCTGTCAACAACAAAGAGGACCACCCAGTGCCAGTGCAAGTGGTGCGTCCCGGAAAAGTGTGGGATTATTTCTGCTTGCAAAGGAGTGTCACATTGTTGTCTCTGCCAGTGAGGAGGTATGGCCTATCTCAATAATGATGGCACTTTCAATATCATGTTTTGAGCAATATAATTCTACTATATTATCATAAAAAGGCTTTTGGGCCAATTTGATTGACACATGATTGAAACCGTTCTCTCTAGTGTTAACAGGAATCCATGTATTGGCGGAAATGCCCTTCCATCGCAATTACTAGGTCTAGAATTCATACCTGGCAGCAAGTTGTTGGACATAGCATAGACATGTCACATAAAATTATTGTGACGCATCAATCCACAGTGATATTATTCATGCATTTGACATGACCATCCAGTCCGTCGACCTGATCAATCAGTTTGATTCCAATTGAAGGTCAGTCGTCGAATTGATTTCACCCATCAATTCTTTTAGTCAAATTTGTGTTATGTTTGTGTTTTGTGTTTTGCACCACATGCCGAAGACAAAGCTAGGTTTGAAACACGCACTCGCACTCGCTGCGCATATATTGTTGTATAAACTTGTATCTTTTAACTGTCTTTTTACTGCCATCATGATTGCCATTGCCCATTGCCATGTTACAGAGATGACCCTCACGGACAGCTAGCAGCGGGCAGCTACAAATCAACCTTGGCGAGAAAGTTCATTTGCACATTGCACATTGACCTTTTCAACTCTATCCAAATAAATAACAAAGAAGAAATGATGTCTTTGCTTCTTCAATCAAATTCAATCCACCCATTGACCGCCATTATACATCATATCATATGCTCCATCTGGACATAGAAGACAATACTTCCGCCTGCATTGCCCCCAGAGTAATGGTTTCTTGGACACATTGCACCTCTCAGGCTCAGGGTTGGTAACACTCATGCCAGACCCCCCAATACTTGGGTGTCTGGCCGAGAGTGAATCTGCTTTTTCAAGGGTGTCCAGCAGATATGACAACCAAGAGTGGGAAAGTAATATCCAATGGTTTGTGGATATGACTTCCACAACAGCAGCTCAATGTTTGGCCAGACAATGTCACCAAATAAAGAAAGGTTTGAGTAGCACTTCTAAGGGTGCACAGAAAGTCATAACTAGGAAGAGAAGGGGGGGAGGGGAGGCGGACATTGCTAGCAATATCATGCAAGGCTGTGATGATCCATCTGGAGGATGGCTCAAGGGACTGCATCAGAACCACACAACATCTAAGCCGCATGACATATGACATGTAGACAATGGCACTAGAGCACAATCCACAATAGATAGACAACCGGGCTCCTCAAGTTCATAAGATGTTGACACGTTGATATGATTACACTCATGATGTGAATATTAATAGACAAGCATCTCAACTCAAGTTAGTAAGACCCTGGAGGGAATTTAGCCATTTTATCCACTCTTGCTGATAAGAAAGAGTGAATAGACCAATCCATCATCACAAATGATTGCTGGGACGCCAGTCATTTAGCATCAACAATCAATGGTTCATTTACAAATTGAGCCAAAAAATGCAAGCTCCACACAACATAGCTGGACAAATAATAGTCTTTTGACCGTGGATGCATCTGTCTTTTTTCGCCTGGCTAAAACCACACACTGCACTTGACTGTTTTGTTTGGGTGCAAGTGAAATGCTCAGAGTATTCCATTTGTTCTCTAAGGAGCAATCAGTCCCTATCCAATGATAAGGACAGCCTTTCGTCAGTTGTGCTTGGGATCTGCGCCAATCTGTTTGAAAAGATGTATGTGATACTCTTGGGTGCCCTGCCTCATTATCCAGTATGAATAGGTTGAGCCTTTCAAGTAAGTAGTACATAATGTCTACCAACACTTTTTTGTACATTTTTTGTTGTCCATCCAACCCACTAGCACTCTCTCTATCCACTCTGTGATCCAAGATAAAATAGAAAAAAGTCTTGGATTCACACTCATGGAGAACCAAAAGCTTGACTTGGAAGAATTGTATCGTAGTGGGAATGAAGTCACATCAAGGCACGGGTCATAATATATTGAGTATGTTATCATTAATAGCTTGGAACGATGGCAAAAGATGAGCAAAATGATACATTGATGCTGGTTACATTATATACAGACAATCTTGCTATGGGTCTACTCCTCGAAGAGTGTATTTACTTCCTGACAATGCCCCAAGCCCCCCAGTAACTTCGCCACCACCTTCCTCATCCTCCTCATCTTCCTCGTCCTCCACATCTGACTCAGCAATTGATGTCAGAGCCCTCATTGGCGAGAACGAAACTGCCCTCCTTCTGGAGCGGCTCCTGCTCCTGCCATGACGGACGGCTGACGAAGGATTTCCCCAATCAAATGAGAGACGGCTTTGTGTAGGGGGGCAGGAGGTGGCAGCATCGCTGTTTGCCCCTCCAGCGGGCTCCCTTTGCTTGGCCCTTCCTTCCCTCTCAGCCATTTCAGGCTCTGGCTCTGGCTCAGGCGGTGGGGGCGGAGGTGTGGGCGGTCGCAACTTGGTACCTTTGAGAGGACGTACATGGGATCCCCAGTATTTTCTAGCGTACGATTTGGATGATTTTTTATCATTCACTATGAATCGAATGGCTGACTTTCCCTCCTCGGTCTCCTCCAATGATTTGACCACGGCATAGGTCCACTTGCCATCACTACGGCGAATGAACTGTAACAGGCAGAAGAACAACGTATTTAAGATGGTTGAGAAAGAATGATTGGAAAAGGACAAGGGTAAGACTCGTTGACATAGCGCTCCTCGTCAAAAAGAAATGAACGCACCGCTCCATCACCAAATTTCAGCTGCTCAATGATAGGCAAAGCCTCCTCCTTATCCAAAATCATATCCCGATGCTTCCCTGGGTCTCCAATCTTGAACTCTGGCAAGGGCGGTGGACTTGGCGATTTGGGCTTTGGCGGTGGGCTTGGTGATTTGGGTTTGGGCGGAGGTGGCGGCGCTGCGGGTGTTGACCCCGGTGTACCACCTCCTCGATCCCGCGACGAGGACCTCACCCGCGATCTGGACCTGGATCGGGAACGCTCCCGGCCGTATGCCGCCTTGGAACCCTTTGCGCCAATATTGGCCATTGACGAGGACAGATCATCCTCTTCATCGTCGTCATCCTCATCTTCATCATCTTCTTCGTCCGAGTATAATTCACTCTCGCGAATGAGCTCGCCGTTGTCCCAGTACCCCTTCAAAATCTGCCCGTTATCGTAGACCATGGTTCCCTTGCCATGGGGCTCATACTGCTCATTGGCGGATCCCGTGTACATTCCAGACTCACCAAATATGCCGGTGTAGGGTAGATTGTTCACATCAAATGTTTTGACGCTCTCATCCACCTCCATGGGTTTATCAGGTGCCATTTCTGACTCCATGTACACAGGTTCATCCTTCTCCTGCTTTTCCTCCACTGGAGGTGGCGGAGGCTTTGGCTTAGGCTTTGCACTTGGCTTTGAAGCTGACAAAGCGCTTAAATCGATCTTGAGACCCCCACCATAGTTTCCAATGGTAGGCAGGGGAATGGATGGAAATTCCTGGGGCATTGCGGTAGGAGGAGGAGGGGCGGGTGGACCCAGGGGCTCTGGAGGAGCAGAATCATCATCCGAGTCGTCTTCATCGATTTCTTCTATCTGTTTTTTAGGCCCCTCCTCTTCTTCCTCTTCCTTGCTGGATTGTTCGTCACTATCATTGTCGTTATCATCAACATTTCCTGTCTCTGTCCTTGACAGTTGTGATATTGAAAGACTTTGAAGCCTGTCCATCCCTTCTTCCTCCTCCTCCTCCTCCTCCTCCTCTGCGGCCATTGACTTGTTTTCCACTTTAGACGACGGGGGCTCATCATTAGAACTATTCATTGTCAAACCGGTCCCATGCCCGTCTTCACTTCTGTCACTTTCTATCTGGCCATCGCCTTCCTCGTCAGATGAACTTGTACTGCTTGAATCATCGTTTGAGCTGGACGTACCGCTGTGATCTAGCTGGGGCATGGGCATGTCCTTAAGCTTGCCACTGCCAGTGCTTCGCTCGCCTCGAGAGTGAAAGCTGTCACCTCCTGACGTGGTACGTCGCAGCGTTTGCTTAGGCAGCGTAATATCCTCCTGAATGGAGTGCAGCAAATCCTCCATCGAGAGCAAGCCCATCTCGCCGCCACTCATGTTATGTGAGCTATTGGGCTTGCTTTCGGCGCTTGAGGACGAGGTTGTTCTGTAGTTATTGTTGTTCGGAATTTCCGACGTTTCCATGTCAAGGACAGTCCACGAATCAAGATTTCCTGTCCGGGCATCAGAAGGAGTTGGTGATGAGGATCCCTCCTCCCTTCTTTTTTTGGCTTGCTGACGTGAAAACAAGTTCTCCAATGAAGAAGATTGCCATTCTTTTCTTTGTCTGTCCTCATCTTTTTCCTGACTGCTCCTTCGCCGATGATGATCATCATAACTTCTTTGTTGTTGTGCATCATCTTCCTGGCTCACACGCCGATTATGCTGATAAGGTGAGCCATACAGTTTGCTCCCTCCTCCTGGAGACATTTCCACTCTACCACTCTCTGGTGGCAGAGGTACCCTATCCCATTGATAAGCAACATCGGCAAGCCGTTGATCGTGAGAGTCCTCTTCCGATGATTCTTCATCAGACCCAGATGAACTGCTCTCGGACTCCTCTGTCGACTTTTCATCAACCATGGTAGTGGATGGTTCAGGAAGAGGTACCCTGTCCCACTGGTAGGCGACATCCACATCAAGTGGACTGGCAGTTAAACCCTTCACATTCCCACTACCACCAGTTTGTTCATCGTCAACATCCATGCTGCTAGAGGTTTTGTAATGATGGCTTGGACTTGCATTGGACCCATACGAGGCGCTGCTATCTTGCGAACTCTTTTTAGTGATTCTAGAGCTGGAACCCCTGGCCTTTTCTGTTCGATCAGTCTTTTCTGTTGCCATTGACATGTTAAAGTCTGGTGCCCCATGGCGAACAGCACGGGCTCTCTCTCCATCATATTGCAACGCCTTGCCTGATGGATCCCTTTGCGGCTGGTGAGTGCGATGTCGGTCGTGCCTTCCTCTGCCAGAGGTTTCTGCTCCTCTGTCAGTTGAAGGTTTGGCCTTGCTGACATAATCCTGCCTGCTACCGCCGTCTCGATACCTATCCCTGTTCCTGTTTTTATCCCTGTATCTCTCACGATCTCGATCTTGATCCCTCCGCCTACTGCTGTGGTGCTTGGACGATGGGTCTGACGATCGCGACGGCAATGGTGAGTTCGGGTCCTCCTTCCGGTAACTACTGTCAAAAAAAGAACTGTTCTTCCCGCCACCGTACTCATTCATGTACTCAGTATAATCCTCCTGATCAAACTGCTGTTGTTCCGTGCCCCCATATTCATCATCAGAGTAATCATAATTGTCATAATCATCGGTTCTTTCATGCGGTAAATGATTTCCACCGCTGCGAGCCTTGGCAACAGACTTGGATATTTTCTTTTTGGACTTCTTAATGAGCTTGGATACTCCCTTCAATACCTTCTTGCCCTGTTGTTGTTGAGTGTGGTGTTGTGATGAACCTGCTGCATGATTGGAAATGTGTGGCGCCGATGCACTTATACCTGCAGTGTTGATGCTGCTATCCATGCTATTGTTTGGACTCAACGATTCGGGATGTTTCGTTGGATCCGATGAACGGCGATTGACTGGATACGACTCTTTGGTTGGACGTGCCACCTTGTTGGAGGATGACCTATCGCTGGTATGGCTGTGAAAAGATCCCCCCTTGGCCTTGTACGGAACACTGCCTCTCTCCCCACGGTGTTCACGTTCACGTGCTGGCACGCCGCTGGAAATGTAGGATGCGATATGGTCCTCATTTGCTGGATGCTCCAGCATTGCCTGCCAGTTCTTCTTGAGCTGTTTGCCTGCACCGGCAGCAATTTTATTGAACTTGTGTGCACCGCCCTTCAGAACCTGGGCCGTATTTCTTTGGTGTGGACGAGGAGGCAATCCTTGTTCCTTACGCCTGCCAGAAGATGAGGATGACCCTGATGATGATGACGACGAGCCAGATGATGATGAATCGTCATCAGATGAAGAATCACCATCGCCAGAGCTGCTGCCATCACTGTCATCACTAGATTCATCATCATGATCATTATCCGGATCCTGAGAACTCGGACGTCGATCGCCAGACCCCCTCGATATCAAGCCCCTGCTTGATCCCGACCCATCAACACCAGCCCCGCCATCCGGATCCATCTTGTTCACTACCAGTCCCCCCTTTGGAATCTGCACGCTCATGGAACTTGAAAGCATGCCTCCCCTCTCGGGACCTCCCCCAATTGCTGCCGGGACGGCTGCGCTTCCCATATCCTCTTTCTCGCACTCGGGACAGGCCGGCAAGACATCCTTCCATCCCCCAATTAGAAGCACTTTTTTGCGTAATACAATGTGAGGATGGAATAGGCATCTTCCCTTATCATCACATGCATGCAGGACAGCACGTCGACCTGCCGGTGCCGGCTGTTGTTGCGCCTGTTGGTACATTTGGGATTGCGCATTATGGACATCATCAATGTGATGCACGCCACCGCCCCCCGCACTTCTACCTTCCTGGGAAGACGAGGACGAGACTTTATGTCGAGGAGGCAAATCGTCCATGAATGCATCGGGGGGAGTAGAAGGCCAGTCCATGGAATTGTAATTTTTCTTCCCATGCTGCACATTATCATGATTTGCACGTCCGCGCACTCTCTCCCTACCTGATGATGGTTGTTGACTGTGTTCAGCAACGGCGCTGCTATCGCCCCCCTTGAACTCTAATGCAAAGTTGTCTCCCCCCACTTCCATGATGGGAGTGATCCGATCCTCGTTGTGAGATCCATCCATATTTTCAACGGACGCTCCCCCACCTCTGATGGCACGTTGTTTCTCCCTCTCCTGCCTCCTCCGTCGCGACCCCGTGGATGATGAGCTAATTGACGAAGTTTTTTCCGTCTTCTCCGTCTGATTGGTTGTTATAGTTGCCGATGTCCTATGATTGCCATCAACCACTTCCTTCTCTGCCCGTGATGACGATTTAGGAAGATTGTGTAAATTGCCCATCTTATTGGTGGCCACAGACGCCGTGATAGAGCCATGTAAAAATTCTCCATTGCTGTTATTGCTTTGTTTTGAATATTGATAGTCCCTCTCATACTTGAGCTTTTTGGATCGACCGTACCCGCCGCCGGACCCCCCTCCGCTGTTGCCGCCACCGGAATCGTTGGAGCTCCGTCTGGTCAGTAATTTGTCGTGGCTCCCCCCGTGGGTATCCAATTGACCGTAGGGAGGGTGGGTCTGCGCGCGATTATAATCATCGTATTCTTCGTCATCCTCCGAGGCGTGGCCATCGTCGTCGTAGGCCACGTCCTGGCTGGACCTGGATCGATGGGTGCCAGAATTGTCCATGTGATAGTCCTCTTCGTGGTACATTGTCATATCATATGTTATTGTTGCTCTTTTTATTTGATGCTGGGGAAAGATCAACAGCCTTCAGTGCATGCTAGGAGAAGGTGCTCAGAATCTTCTGCCCACTTCATTCAGGGGTCGGCGCTGCCGGTAGGAGAGTTGGTTAAGAAGTTGGGGAAAGGCCACCTCGCTCTGCGATTGTCCGGACAACTCCAAAATTAGGATGCCGAGATGTGCCGAGCAATGTTTCGTCCCCTCCGACCACGGATCAGACTCTGACCGAAATTCAATGGCAATGCGAAAGAAATAACTGCCCTTTAAGTTCGTTTATCGGACGCAGTGCTTCGCTTGTCGCTTGTCTGATGCTGATGATGATGATGATGAGCTTCATCATGCCGCCGCCATGATGAAACGAGACGAAACGGCAATTGTTGTTGTTGTGGTTTCGTTGTCGTTCTCAGGGCTGTGCTGTTTCAGCTTGGTAAGCGGTATCCACTGTAACTCGCAGATAAATGGAGGACACAATAGAATCTCATTTTATGAGGTCTATAGATAAGCTTCTCACAGAGGCCCTTCTCTCTTGTCTCTACCTACCTACCAACTATGTACCACTACCTACCAAGATTACCTCAGCTTGCATTGGCTGTCAATTCTTTGCCTTTATCCAGAGATGACACTGACAAAATATTATTGTTAATCAAATTTAGAATAGAAATGATTTGGAAACAATTGTGGTACACAGACGTAAATCATCTGCCTGCGAAGTGGGGGTGGGGGCAAATGAGTCGGTGCGTGTTGAGGGGGTAAAACGTTGGACGCGATAAGAGTTCGAGCATGACAACACATATAAAGACAAAATAGAGTTAGAACTCAGGACCCAGACCCAGATAGGCTAAAAATAATTAGAGCATCACTGATCTCCAAAAACAAAAACAAAGTATAATTATAATTATTTGAGATCAACTTCTTTCTAACAAATTGTGGCAGATTTGTTGTGTTTATGTTTGGCTTGGTGTGCCACCAGTATGGCACGTATTGCAAAAAATGTGTTTTTGTTAACAGGAACAGTTCAATTTCAATGAATTTGTAAAGTGCAAGTGTCGGAGCACATTGGCTTGAGATGAGTGAATGCTACCCACACATTAAATGCAACATCAGTAGTTGACGGGAGTGTGCATGGGATGGGCAGGTGCTATTGTTATCCTATGAGCAGGTACACTGAAAATTGACATATTAACCGGAGGATCCATATCCTTTTTTAGACAGAGGGAAGGCACCAGGAAGGCATGTAAATGTAAATGTATCTTCTAGCCACCATTTTTAATCTACATAACTATGCCTCTTGTACGTGGCGAGGTATGTGCTTGCCATCTACTCAACTAGGGTGTGCTGAGTTGAGAGTGGGTTCCCACGCCCACGTTCCTATCCTCTTTCTGACACGTAGTCTAGCCAGAGGCCCATCCCTAGGAGAGACTGCTATCTTTGTGATGGTTTTGTTCCTACCCTATAGTTGATATCTCTGGGCCCCTCACCGTCAAATGTTGGGGGAGATATTTTGCCACTGGAACCGACGTTGCCACGGGTGATTGTTGTTCAAAAGTATGACTAATCGTTTGCAGAGTCTGTCCATTTCCTGCTCAGCTCTGCACCTCAATGTCCTTAAGACATTTGCCTCCTCCCCACTGTTGTCTCAATATGTTGTTGTGTATAGATGCAAGGGTTTTGCTTTTGTGTGTTTTGAAACCAAATATTCAAGAGAGTTGTTGCTTCTGCTTTGCCCCGAAGACCCCTCCCTGAACTCAACAGATATTTGAGTCAGGCTCCCCCGTCTTTTCCTCCATTTAGTTTTCATAGTGTTTATTGTTGCATTTCTAATTTGATTGTTGCATAGACAACTTTTTTGCTTTTGAGAGTTGGGATTTCCCCCTGGCCCCCACGCTCTTTGTCCCTCTCAAAGCCCAGTGAGAGTCATGGGCTGCTGGGTTGGCGCGGGTGCCTCCAACAATGTCGATGAATGCTTCAGCTATCACTCGAGCTCCCATATCATTTCTTCTGTGATTGAACATCACCATCCTCCTTGCCCATTCAGTCTCATTTTGCATGCTCCTATTACGTCGCAACAAATCCGTCAGGTTGATCAACGTGAGGCCGGGCGCCGCGTCCATCAGCCAAAACGAGGTCGTGGCGAGTGATGATCCCGTCAATGCGGCAAGCGATGACCCCGTCAATACCAACGGTGAAGGGATGATTGTCACCGATGATGACGGGCAGCAGCCAGTTCCAGCCCTCGTCCGAGTCCGAGAAGACAGGGAGCTCGACCGTCTGGGCTCGTTGCCTCCACTGCTTTTCCGCCAACACCATTCAGCTTTCTGCTTATCACGCTGATGCTCCGTTCCTCTTGGCGCTCCACAGTGCAAGTCCAATCATTTCTCCTTTTGTGATGACATCATGGTGACGATGGTAATTGAATAGATAATGGATCTTTTGGTCTCAGCGTGAACGTTTGTTCGCATTGCTACGCCCAAAAAATTGGAAAGTTACAGCAAAACATCTGAGAAAAACCTTTGAGCACCCTCGGCGCGCGGTGATCTTTGATCGCTTTGATCTCGTCTTCTCTTCCTTTCGCTTCGAAAAGCACCGAATTGTTGCTACTGCAGCGGAATCTGTATGTACGTTTCTTCTTTTCGCTTTCAGCCCTCGACAGGGATCCGGCTCTGTTGCTCCTTTCTCTTCTCTTCTAGTTGATTTGGTTGGATATAGCCTTGGTTCGGGTAATCAAAAGATGTTTTTTCATTTACCGAACCGTTTTCAAATGATGGAGATCATGTAATGTTAAAGAAAAAATTATGCCCTATCCAAACAATAAAAACAACTATTCCTTCTTATGTACATGATATACTTACCTACATAGTTTCTGGGTGGGTATTGATAGAATGTAGATGCAAATTCTATTTGTGATGTTGTGTATGTGTAACTAGAGAAGGATCAAATTTCCTAATACTTCTGAGAAAGTTATTCATTGGTGCCCCACAAATCAGAAATCCGATTTGGTGACAGTGTCAGGTAAGAGATATATGGTACATATTCTAGATATTAAATATTGATGCGATATTTGAAAGATTGCATAGGATAAACATACAATAGCAGGAGATAGATAGCATTCTATGGAACCCAACTGCATCATCAGAACAATGACATTTTTCACTTCATACGGCCACGATGGTCGTCATAGTCATAGCGGGGGGGGGGGGGGGGTTTTTATTGAGATGGGAAGGGGGGCG
>JALLOX010000476.1:0-11211 GCA_036939695.1 Thalassiosira ordinaria | reverse complement strand
TGATCCACGCTGTAACAGCGCACTTCATTGAACTAAACAGATGAATTTGGCAAAATAATGAGAAGTCCTAAAGCAAGATCCTCTTTCTCTGTTACCTCATCAACTAGCATGGACTATGTCAATCACCGGCGAGAGTTTCGAGTGCGGGTCCAACGCTACGATGGAAGAGAGGAATTGATACCAATATGGATCCCATCATCTATTATGGCAACTGGGGCGGCAGAGGCTTCTGGGGAGGGAGATATCGTTGCTAATTTGGCCGCAGTGGCAGTGATGAACCATGGTAAAGCAGTAGCTGATCTATTTCGACAAACACAAGTCAAAGTGGATTCGATGGGTCAAGTGGCGATGGCAGCTAAAAAGGCATCATTTACGGTACAAAGAGCAGGTGGCAGAGAAAGATCGGCTTTATCAGTCGAAGAAGCAATTTTAGGATGGGGAGGATTTCTGATATCGTATATTTATGGAAGCAAAACTGTTTTCCTAAACGACACCACGTCTACATCTAATGTGGGAAGTACAAGTTATGATAAGGACAGCCACTCCAATGTACATCGCCTGGGAAAAAGAATGGATGGTGATGAGCGTCATGATCCGCTGTGGCAAGCAAGTCTCGACACCTTCAACCATGTTCGCCATGAAGAAATTGATGAAAATGACAGAGAGAGTGTCTCCAGATCAAGAGACCAGGATAGTTTGATGTATCACAGTAATTTGACAATTCCCAGCTCATGTTCAGAGCCTATTGTTGATTATTATAATTCAAATGTAGGATGCATTCCTCCTAGGATTAAAGAAATTTGGTTGGAGGCAGATGGCAGTGAAGATGAAAGTTTTCAGCCTCGCCAGTCCAGACGGCATAAGAAGAAAAATCAATTCCAGTCAAGCAACCTCAAATCTCATAGTTCCAGTAGAAGTAGCATTGGAAACACAACAATTGCTGAAGGGAGTACATACTTATCTCAACTGTCAGGCGAAGGCACCGGAGGACGACGTGAAAGTATGTTCGGAAGAATAAAATCATCTTTGCCTGGAAGGAGTAGCAGCAACGCTAAGATATAACAGTCTTTACAACAGTCTTGACTCAAATTGCAGGACAGACCACACACACAGGATGTCTAGAGGAATTTAGTTGAAGAGAAAATCATGAGAGCTAAAAGCTGGGGCATCCTTTTCATCATTGCCTATGGTACCCTTAATGTACACCATTTTCTGATACTAAAATGCTTGCACAAAACGCCTCACTTCCATTTCAATTTACAATAATATGAATATGATGATGGATGTGAAGACGCCAAGGTAGGTAGAGATGACGGAAAGCTCTAAAAAGCATTATTTATCATACACATTTCCTACTTAATTTGACATGAGTGCTTCTGAGATATCATTTGAACAAATGGTTTGCATGATAAACTTACATCGCCACTACGCAGCAGAGGGTACCCCCGTCGGCCTTGATGGGGGCATGGTGTGATTAGGAGCGTGACAACCAAATTGTTGGCCATCTATCCGAGACAGTATGACTTTTGCAATTTTATTATCAGAAGGATCCATGCGCTCAAGAGCACGTTGCATCAATTCTTCCCCACCAGTCACATCAATGCCTAATTTGATGTACCGTTTACCTGCCAATAGTTGCATGTAAGGGTAACCATACATTTCGCTTAATTCTTTGCATTCATCAAGTGCTTTCCTTGCAGCATCTAGTTCAGTCCCTTTGATACCAAGTGCGTCGTCAACTTCGCAATCACTAAAACTGTTCTGTAGTAATTGTAGCAATTTGTGGTGCCAGCACAAAAGGTCAGTTTGCTGGTACAGGCACATCATGTAGTTCTTTCGTCTCTCATGATTGTTGGCGTCATCTTGACTTAATGATTGTTTCAAATAAACTAGCCCTGCTTGGCAATATTGGATCTGCTTTCTTACGATGTCAGCATTGCAATGTTGTTGCAGCTCAAGGTTCCTTATCTCGGTTGCACAAAGAGCAGCTCGGACTGCCTCGATCCCTCTGTCGCTCAGGGTCTCAGCACTCTGGGGAAGCATTCCTCGTTTCGGATTTACAAACTGATCACTATTACATGACAAAATTGAAAGTAGGTCCAAGTCACGTGTGCAACTGTCGAATGCCTTGCGCTGGCTCAGCGCGAGTTCTCTGTTAGCTAACTCTTCCTGAAGCGTGCCAATAGGCTTAAAAAAATAGCCGTACTGCGTGGCATTAATACCATCGGCAATCTCAGCTGCACTCCCAAACTCATGAAGAAGCAGGTAATATGATGAAACAGTTCCCTTGGACATTGCCTTGGTACTGGATGCAAATTCATCAAGCTTCAGCATTTGGGCCTTCAAGAACTCAATGTTGTGATGAGCAGCAGCAAACTGCCCTTTGAATAAGTATGTAGAAGCCATTGTCGCTATGCAAATGAGAGACCAATCCATTCCGTATGTATTTACAAGCTCAAGGCTGTACAGATCATGGTCGTAAATTTCTTTGATTCCCTCGCATTCTTCCAGAGCCTTGGATATGTTCCCATGTTTTAGGTACAAGTGACTGAGAATACATTTGGTCCGAAGTACATGAATCATTTGATTGGCCTCTTGCGTGACAGCAACAAATAAATTAGCAAGGAAAGTCTCTTGAACTTGATCAGCTCCAATGGGGGAGTCGCGATAAAATGTAAGCAGACCACTGAATGCAGGGAACGAAATCGTCAGATCGTCTATGTCAAAATAGTCCTGGAAACATGAGCCTTGGCTACCGAGGGAAGAGTTATTACATGATTCAGCATCACAGTCCATTTCACCCGTGCATTTAATGTTCAGCTCCCCTAGTAGTGGCCCTAGACTCGAAATCAAGTTCGCAAATGCATCATCTTCAAGCACAAGGAGGAGTAACAATATTGCCTGGATGTAGAGTTCAGATCCAAACAGATAGCCTTCTTTCTCAATAGTACCGACGGACTGCCCGAATTTGGTCAGCATGGATAGACCCTTTTTGAATGCAAATATGTCGCCGGAAAACGCCATTTGAAGGTGGTCCTTTGTCAGAATTTTCATATCATCCTTCAGCTCCTTGCCCCCAATCGTTTGGACCATTTGATCAGAAATATGCCGCCTTTGTTCCATGGACTCATTTATTTTCACATCCAGAGTCGATGCGTGGTGCAATATCTTTTCAAGCATTAAATAGGAACTCAGTAATCGCCCGTGGGCCTTATCCCTGACGCCCAAACTTGCGAGAGAAGAGCTCGAATCATAGTAGTTGAGCATGGCGGGAACTGGAACTTCAGCCAAATCATAATGCAATGCGATGACATGATAGAGTTCCCAGTTCGTTGCGGGAACAGAGGTTATGTCAGTGGATAATGAGGAGGAATCATTTTCACTCAAACTATCTCCGCTGCCCCTGTGAAAAGAGGAGGTGTAATAGGTAGCAACCTCGAAATGTGTCCGTTTCTTTTGATCGTTCAGCATCAGCCCATTAATTACAGCTTGCTCGTGGCTGTTTCTGAACCGGTACATTACAGAATCCATGCTACTTAAGTCGCTCATTTCTACATTCACCTCATCAAGAAATTTATGAGCAACCAATGAATCTAGAGATTGTGTTGATTTGTACCACACGTCAATGGTAAGATGATGGTTAAGAACAACAAACGAACAGGTCCTATGAAAGCAACAATACTCACCAAGGACTTGCTCAAAATAATCTCCCTGGAACATATAGCTAAACTTGTTCGCATCTGACATCCCTATGCTATTCGGCACATCACCCCCCACATTCGTCGGTACTTGGAATTCACCATCCTCCGCGATGGCGTTGTCATTATTGCCGCTATTATCCTGCTCTTCGATGGAAGGAATCTCACTCCGTGATATCGCAAGTAATACTGTCTCCAGTAGATTTTGCGAGAAACTGTATTGGTCAAAACCAGCGACAGAGGCAATCTTGAGCAGCATCTGTTCCTCGGGTTTCAGTTCGTCCATTCGAAACCAGATTATCTCTTCCAAGTCCGTCGGGGTATCGTTCAGGAACATTTGGAGATAATCCAAGACATCAGTGGCACCTTTGGCTTCATTGTTGTCTTTCTCACGTTGACGTTCTTTTTGGAATTGAGTACAAAATGTCTGCGCCAGCCGGGCGGTGGCATGTGTCATTCCACCACACAGCTCAAAAATCTTATTGCCAACGTCTGGAAGATCAATTTCCTTGCATTCCTCAGAGGAAAAGTCACGCCTTAGCGACCATTGAAATAAATCAAGGGTGGACTTTTTGTCCAGGAGCTCCAGGTTCTTGATTTCGATGTCAATCTCAGTAGGCAGTTCTTCGCCTAGGATTGACGCAAGACAACTTTCAGAGGTATCCTCAATTGACATTGACTCTTCCTCTGGATCAGCTCCCCCGATGATGAGCAAGTTACCATTATCCGAACTCAATATGCGTCTCACTAGCTTCTTTGAATAGGTATCCATTCCATCCATTTCACTTATGGCAATGATCCCTGGTCTTTCTTTCAGTTCTAGGTATCGATTGATCAATGCTGACAGGACTTCTATACACTTCTCAACCTTTTCACTGTCCTTCAGGCGCTTGGCCTCGGCCGAGCTCTTCAGTAACGGAAAGCCCTTGAACACAAAGTCATTCACCAAGGAGAGGTATGGCTTGAGACCGTCCGGAACCATGTCTGTCCCCATTGGAAACAACTGTGCACGGAATGCATCATTGGCCAAAAAGCTTGCCAACACAGACGACCTCTTGTGTCTTTTCTTGAGCGAGAGTAACCGCGTGCGCGATTCAGAGAACGATAGGAGCACCCTAGTCACTATGGGAATGAAGCAGTAGAAGGGGTCATCATGGAAACATCGGTTGGCCTCCATGATGAGGGACGACTTTGCTATAGATGGCTGCTTAAGAATTCCAGAAATGAAGGCATCCTTGCCCATCCCCTCGTCCCCTTTGATGAGTATGATGCGAGGATGCTGAAGACTCTCTGCAGCCTCGTTACTGCTGCTACTTTGGAGGCGTCTTTCTAGTATGCCATTCGCGAGACCCTTTATCTCATTTCTCTGCATGAAAAACGAGGCAACATCATCGTCATCCCCGTCAAAATCCCCTCGCTCATTTTCCCTATACTTAGGCATGAAGAAAGGGACTGGCTCTGCATACCCCTTCAGCATATAGCTCCCATTGATTTTGAAGTTGTGTTTTCGTCCAGAGGTGTGCTCCTTCAGCTCCTCGTCGCAATTGATCTCACCCCAAGCTCCCTTGGCCATCAATCTCGCACTAAGATTCACCGACGGCCCAAGCATGGAGTACTCGTATCTTCGATAAGATCCCGTCTCTCCACAGAATATCTTGCCCAAAGTGATGCCAATGGAACACTTGATATCCATGATATCCGACAGCTTCCTTTGTGCCTCCTTTGCGGCGTCCACGGCCGTGTCGCACGGGTGGAGGACGACCGATCCCCTGAGTCCAAAACTGGCGATAAAGACAGTGCCCTTATCGTCGTTGATGAACTGCCGTACCTGCCCGCTACGAGAGGATACGCTCTCGGAAATGATGGAGAATATGTTCTGAAAGTTTTCAAGAATGAGTTGATCCTTTGAGGTATCCCGGGGATGCAGTGTAGGCTCGTATTTAATGGATATAAAGAGGACCACAACGCGACGAAGTTCCGCTGTGAACTTGCCCACGACATCGCGGGCAGCCTCGTGGCGGTGGTATTCGAGAAGGCGCATGAGGTCGTGTTTGAGGGAAGCGGAACCTTCATTTTCGTCGTCACCATGATCAGATGAGCTTGCCACCAGCTCCCCAATCAACTCATCAGAACTACGCTTGCCATTATTTTTTGTGGGATCCTCTCTCCGAGTATCAAAGTACATCAACATATCATCCACGGATGGATGGTTTGGCCATGTCACTCGTTGGAAGTCGTCCTCCACATGAGAATAGCCCAGCCTGGATGATAATGACACAATATCCTTCTTCTTCAACGTATCATGGACGGAGGGACTGACCACGAGCTCGCCGGGCCCAGCCAAGTGTTCAGCCTTTGCCACATCTGTTGCGATAGTTGGTATGATTTTGGACGTATGGAAAGATAATAAAATTAGCACACACATGATGTGAGGTGTTTGAAGAGACTGCATAATTAAATACTAACTCACCCTTGAGTGGTTTCCCCACCAAGAAAAACTCTGCCCTACCATTCGACACGACATCCACACCGGCCATAATCCCCTCACTCACTCCACAATAGACATTCAAAATAGACGCCTTCTCCTCATACTCGGCCCCCTTATCCTGATACTTGTACAACACCTCACCCTGGCCCCTAGATGTGGTAGGTGCATCAGTCATATCCGACAGTCTTCGCGTGTCGTAGGATTTGGACACGCGGTAATTGTTACACTCGGCATTAATGGCAATTGCACACGCCGTGCAACGTTCAATGTTGAGGGCATGCGCGTTGGGTGGCACGGTATCGCTGCTGCTGACACTCCTTTCGTCATTTTCGTCATCGTCGTCATCGTCAGGAAAGCTCACGGCACCACTCCCTCCACTACGACCACTGCCATCCATCACAGCACCACTGTCTCCACTACGACCGCTTCCATCCATCTCTAGAAGGCTCGGATCAATCTCGCCAATGCTGCAACAGCTCGCATCAAAAGCACTACCCCTACCACTTCGGCCACTCCCAGCACCCTCAGAAGCAGGCATGGTCTCGGTAGTCCAAATAGCATACAGAGCATCCCCGGCAAACTTGACAACCTCCCCACCAAAATTAATCACCAAATCGATAATTCTCGTAAAGTACTCATTGATAAACGTCTTGAAATCCTCCACGGGATAATTTTGACTGAGGTTGGTAAATCCCGAAATGTCCACAAAGAGGAGTGCGCCGCGATGTCGTCGTATCGATCCAGCGGATTGATATTTTGCCACGGCCCCTCGTAGTGCATAGACTCGCATGGAGGTGTCGCTCCACACGGACTTTCGCAATGTCATTTTTGACCGTAGAGAATCCACCAACTGTCTGACCATGACATTGGGTACGAGTGCATCTACAGAGGTATCAATTGCCTCACATACGCTAAGGTTGGAAACACTCGAGCGTGATCCCCATCGCATCATGGAATCTCGTGAGGCCGAGGCGGTGGAGCGTCGTGAGGCTGATGTGATGGAAACATCAGCGAATGAGACACGGCCTGTGGTCTCAACAGATTCTGGGATGGAGATATCGTCGTCATCGTAAATGTCTATTTGCATGGCGGCTCGTTCGTCTTCGGTGATGACTGGAGCTTCGGAGTTGGCTTCATCATCGTTGTCAGAGTCGGCATCATCGTCTTGGTTGTCGTGGAGGTGGTCCATATCATCCAGGAGACTGCCTGCATCAACGCTGAATCGTCTTGTGGGTGCATCCTTGTTCCCTGTTAAGACTGTAGGCATGCTTTCACTCAAGGTCCTCTCTTCTTCATCATCATCATCTTCATCATTGTCCTCATTTTCTGAAGCTTTGCCAGCCACTTTGCCTGATTCTACAGCCTTATCCTCTACTTCCCCCTTGACTTCTACATCCGTCTTGTTTATCTCTCCTAACCCCTCCTTCTCTTCTGGAACATACGGAACCACAGGCATGGGAGGCAATAATTCCATCCCCTCCACCTCCCTCACCATTTCCTCGGTGCACTTTTTGCCCTCTTCAATCCACTGTTCCTTATTCCTAACGGCAAACATGGCAAAATCACCATCACCAAATGCACCACAGGCATCCAATCGTTCTGCTAATGGTATAACATAATGATCAAAGAATCCAATCTGACTCTCGTACCAATTTTCTTTAGGATGTGACATGTTGGAAGCCGTTCGTCCACATTCGTACGCTGCCAGTACCTCATGATACAAGTGGGAATTCCACTTGGTAAATGTGGTAAAATGTTGCATTGTGTGAGAGACATCGGCGGCTTGCATGATTTGTTCCGAGATTGCGCGGGCTGCTTCGGGGGAGTAGAGTTTAAGCAGCCCTTGATTGGTTTCATTGTCATCAATGTCACCGTCGTTGTTGTCTTCGTCGTCATCAACATCAATGTTGCTGGAGCTTCGGTTATTGGTGACCACCGTGCACATGGAACTGCGATGGGCCATATTCATATTCTCACGCTTACTATTGCGACGTTTGTTGCTGCTACCCCCTCCTTTCTTGCCAGCTTTATCACCTCCCCCGCCACTGCCACTGCCAGCTTTGCCATGGGTAGAGACACAACAAGCCCTCTCCCACTTTTGCATCCCCAACTCCCTACGTTCCTTGGAAGCAATATCCGTACATAGCACAAGGTCGGTAACCATTTTGTAAAATCGTTGTCGCTTCTTTTTGAGACCAAGTGCTTGTATGAACTCTCCATACTCATTGTCTGTTCCCCCCATATTATTATCCTCCTTTGCAGCCTCCCTGTTGTTATCATTTCCTTGAACATTGACATAACTATCATCATTGTCATCGTCATCGTCGCTTCGCAGCAAGCTCAATCCAATGTCCAAAGAATTCCACTCCGCATAACTCTTCATGCACTCCTCACCTCCATATTTCACTGCTAAGGGATCATTTTCGGAGGATAATTGATTGTTTGGTAAACCCTTGTGATCCACATCATGTAGTAAGGCTGAGAGGGCAATGGCAAAGTGTAGCCAGGGGTCGTAGATTGTGTTGTGCAATGACTTCTTCTTGGTCTTTGGGGGCTTTTTACCATCATCTGTACCATCACTATCAGCATTATTGGCATCATGTTCTCTCTCCTCTCTCTCAACGTCAGCATCAACAAACAATAAAGGATCAACCCTGCGTTGCAACATGTAACAAATTTTAGTGGCACTCAACATGACATGAGAGGCATGTTCGAAGGAATGAAAGCCCACGTCGTGATATCGCTTCGAAATTTGGGTTACGTAGGATCGTATTTGAGAACGGAGGGTGGGGGTTAGCAGAGTCTCCCTATCATGTGTTCTATCTTGTGGTGGATTGACGCCCCCAGCGACTCCATCATTCACTGATCCTGCAGAAAAAATGCGAGCATCGTATTCGAGCGCCGTTGCCAATAAATCCTCGAGCATGCACGAATTACGTTCGATGGCCGCCTCGTGTCGACGCTTTCGTGCGACCTCTTCACCGTTGTTGTTGGCAGTGGCATCATCGGTGGATGGTTGTAGGAATCGGCCCAAGTCATGCCACCTGTCGTGCTTTGCTGGATTGGTATTTCTGAGATTGTCATGGCAGCTGCTGCCATTGGCATTGGGAAGGGGCAGCTTCGCAATATCATGTTCGGCAGCGTGCTGCTGCAATTCTGCCGCTGTCATTATTTTTTTGTTCCCGTTCATTATTGATCCGTTTGCGACGCTGTCACCAGCGGCACTGCTGCTGATATTTCTATTGCTGCCGATCATGACATCACTGTTGCTGTTGCTTGATAATCGATGCGGTGTCATATTATTATTCATGCTGTTGTCTGGAGATAGATGAGCGAGGGAAGAGACTGCAACCAATCGCAGAGCTGCAAAATTGTGAGCAGTTCAACCTGGAGATGCCTTCCAGTTATTGTGTCATAACCAAAGCCGGTTGGCAATTGAATCTGTCTTGATGGGGCAGGTCTTCCGGACCACATGGGTCTCCCTATACTTCTCCCACTCCTTTGGGTTTGGCCCTTGTTCTTTTGCAAAAGAAGTGATCCTCTTCTCCATGCTTTGATCTAAAAAACGGCACACTCCACATCACAGCCACACACGTCGAACATCACCACAGCCACGCAGCGCGCGCAGCGACTAGTCATAATATGTACGTACGATGTTCCTCCTACATACATAAAAGGTACCAAGCAACCAAGAGACGGAAAAAATAAGAGCCCTTCGCAGTTGTTCCAACCAATTCTAATCGCTTCAAATTCCGTTGTGCAGCTGAGATTTTCTTGTGAAATGGTCATTTTTTAGCCTCTTAGAGTTGCTTGATTCGGATTTCTTATTGTACTAAATATTAGAGAATTACGCCTAATAAACATTTCTTTTGTATGTACTGGTTCCAGCGTGTTTTAGAACCGTTTGACATGACATACCTGAGCTTACTTGATCTCGCGAGACGTGGCCGGATGAGTCACGAGAGGACAATGATGAGATGGACATCCCATGAGGACAATGCATTGTAAATAACCCTAAGGGTGAGAAGATGTCGGGATAATCTCAAGGGAACCTGGGGGCAAAAACGCCCGGGGGCTTCTTGGATAAGACCATTTCTACTCAAGCCCGGGGCCAAAACGAGATTTTTTTTGGACTTGTTGCGCTCCGCCGAAGGCGGCCAGACCGTTCCTCGCCGCAGGCGGCCAGACAGAAAAGCGAAGAGAGAAACGTGGAGAAAAGACCAAGACCAAAGCGCGCAAGAGCAAGAGCGAGTGACATAAAGAGAGGAGATCAACCTTGATCTTCGTGAGACGTGATAGAACAAGAGTTGATATTCTCAATATCAATATCATGATCTCTTTAGATAGTTGTTTCAATTCCAACTAATACGTTTGTCCGCGAACAAACGTCCATCCGCGTTGCGCACGCTTCGTATGGTGCCTTGCCTCACGGGGTGTGCTTACATGCATTCGTTGTATGTGCGGGTCTATCCAAAACCAATGTCAACATCAAGAGCTGCGCGTCCTTTTGATGTGCTCTGATGTGGGCAGTGGGCACGGGCATTCCGGCTCCTTTTGGTGCATCGCTTCGTTGCTGATTTTGACGGATTTGAATATGCTCGTGCTAGTATTTCGCTTCAGATGAGAAGAGGAAAGGAAACGCGGCAACAATATCGGTAAACGTTTAATTCAGCGACGAAGCAAGCCAGCTCTCTACTCTCTCCAAGTACAATCACAAGTAGCATTGGCTGCACTTGGAAATGGGTACTCCAGCTTCTATGGTGCATGACTGTAATGATGCGCCAATGAAGTACGAAATACGCAATCAGGCACTGACACACAACAAAACCAGTGCGGATTTGAACGCAACAATAATCGAGCTTGAATGTCTACTCTCATCGCGCCCATTGTTCTAATTGGAAGGCAATGTATCCAATACCTATTCATGGTGTATCAAATCGCTGATTCTCTCTTTTGGCGCAAAAACAATACAATACATGCGCTATCAATAATTTCAACAAAGGAACAAAAGTATGTGTGGGCTCT
>JALLOX010000475.1:0-11224 GCA_036939695.1 Thalassiosira ordinaria | reverse complement strand
ATATAGCTCTCACTCGTAAACGTCGCTCGGACAGGAAACAGCAAAACAGTTTTATTTCTTGTCAACATGATTGATTTGAGTAGAATATAAGAGTACCTCTGATACAATATGTGTAGGAACAAATATATTTTGGTACAGACGTATCAGTACCACCTAAGAATTCATTTTTTCAGTTGAGTAGCAAGAGCAGTTGTCAGCAAGAGAAGGCTTGACTACTGTGAGAAAAACGGTGGAAATTCCACCATCTACTAATTGTTCCAACTCAAATAATCCAGCACTTCAGTTAACGCAAGCAAATCAGTAGACAGAGAGGCCCTGAGACAGTCTGACATGGAGAGTGTGTCTTGATCAAGCTGATACTGTTCATTTATTGCAATAGAAGATAGAACAGAGGTTGTAGTCATCCAATCAACCAGCTCATTTACTGAATACTCCAGCTTATGCTTCCTCTCAAGATCAGAGCAGCATGTAATATGCTTAGATGGATCATCTGAACCCCACAGCTGGGACAATCATTCTCAACACTATCATCAAAGTGAGAGACCCGCCTTCATTGCATCGCATGGCAGTATAGGATGCTTGCTGATTGCTTGGCTGCTCACTTGGCTGCTCACTTGGCTGCTCACTTGGCAGATCAATTTGATAGCTGTCTTCAGGCATGTCATTGTGGCCCAATACTTCAAAGAACTTATTATTGACCACCATGCACCGATGCTCAATTTTGATCTCCTCTTTTCATGCTTCAGAAAATCTCTGATTGCTGTGTTCTATTTCATGGGCTTAAGTTTCGCTGTGTTCTCGAAGGCAGCCTCCACTGATTATTCTCTGAGGACTCTACCACCCCCTCTTCCTCTTCCTCTTCCTCTTCCTCTTCCTCTACTTCTTCTAGGATTTTTGGCATTCAATGACCACAATTGGATGCTGTAGTCTGTATTGTATTGCTCATAGTACATTCTGTGGAGCCAGATCACATCTCATGCCACACTGACTTTATTGGTGATGAGATTGAACATTTCCCAGGCATTACCAACATGATATTTTGCATACCCCACAAAAACTCGTGGTTGCACACCACGGTCCAATACTTTGCTACTCTTGACTTTCTTCATCATTCCTTGTAGGTAGATGAGTGTCATGCAGAGGTGTCGCATTGTGTTGTTGACATTTTGGTCCCTGGAGCAGATGTTCTCATTGATGGCACATTTCTATTGATGTTGATGTGCGCAATGATGTCTAGTTGCATTGGATACCAAAGATAATAGTACTGTTCCTACGTTGTCATGTATGACATGTAAGAGCACTGAGTACAGAAGGGTACAAAGCAAGCAAAATTGTGAAGAAGACACATGGTTTGACTAATTTTGGACCACTCTTCTCTTTCCATTATTCCAAAAAAATGTTCCCAGCTATATTGATTTGCTTACTTCATAGTGTTATTTCGTCAAAAAAACCACCCGCCACTCTCTAGGGTAATCATTATGCATGGCCTGGGGAGTACTCTACAATAAATTATGTAGGTTCTCAGGCTATTCAGATTTAGACCCAATGAATCATAATACATTCATAGGATAAAATTGCAGGAAATACTATGTTGTACATAATATTATATGTATTAGTATTATGTGCAGGCCTCCACTTTTGATGCTTTTGTTGCCAGGCAGGCCAAAGACACACTTTTGTTATCTTTGATAAAGCTTCTCCAAGGACTATCAAATGCTTTGTAACATTGAACAAAGAGCTCTAGAAATGTTCCACTCGTGTCATTTTCTTGTCATCGAGCTCCACATTTGGAAGCCAATAAAATTTAGTGATGACTGTCATAAACAAAGGGATATTTGAATATTTGTTGCTGTCCTGATCTTAGCTGCTATTGCAGTGAATCCAACCTCTGCAAGGCTGTTCTGTTGAAGGGTTCTTGCCGCTGCATATTCCCAACCGATTTGCAAGGTCCATTGTGCATAAGTTGCCATTTCTTGGAGAGTTTTGCTCTCACCAGCATTATTTGCCTGGTGTAATGTAATATCTTCTTTCCTGGTGTCTTCTCCAAAGCAGCTAGTTTCTTGCATATATTGGTTCAGTTATGCCATCGTTCAACTCAAAAAATGCAGAGAACTTCACACACCTGTGGCTTGGTCAACAACAATCTACCAGGTAGGCTTTCCTATGCGGATACCACTTTTCTATGGCACATCGACCATTGAGAGATCATGCAACAGCCTCCTATTTGGTTCTATGGTCTTCTTATCCAGTGCCACATGGTTCATGTTATGGAAAATAGTGCCAGCTACCTTGTTAACTCAAGTTAATGAGACAGTTGGTACTATCTTTAATGAAACTAGCACACGAGACACAACAAAGATCTCATGGCAGCCACAGTGTGTGCATTCTAACTCAAAGCTGCATGGATAGCTGGACAATGAAAGGACTATGATGTACAGTTGATCCCATTCCGCCTGGAGATCGGAACGAACCCAAGTAGTGGCTTCATACTAAAGATTGACTGCATACTAGGTACAAATGTGGTAGGAATGGGAATCGAACTCAAATCCCCGTGACATGTGCATGTCACTCTTTGGACGAGAATCGAATTTGCACCACTTGCTAGTTTTATTTAAGATAGTACCAACTATCTTTAATGCGTGTTCTTCTGCTTTGCCCTTTGCCTTGAACTCTGTGCATGGCTGACAAGGCTTGACTTTCAATGACAATGTCAGTCCAAGATTTGTCTCAACTTCCTTGTCCTAGTAGTACATGCAGTAGCATATGTGAATGGATCCTGCATGTACTGCATCATTTTGAGTGTTATTGTATGCACAGTACAAATTCCTCTTCTTATTCTGATGGCAATGCCAAATCAAACCTTTAAGTTATCTTTGTCCCTAAACATAATGAGTACATGCTTGTCTCCATGGACTGTCCAATAATTCATAAGAAGCCTTGACATGCTGAACACGTTGAAGTTGCTTCCATGCATGCATCTCACCACTTCCAGATTCACCCTCTGTATCTCATTTCCATACTCATTGCACACCATTTCTGGTAGGTCCATTGTTTTGTAAATTACAATTTTGTTGTTCTTGGTACCATATGATGATATGTCACTGTGTCTAAGGTTGTACCATCCTATTAAGCAAACAAGGAGTGGTTGGTTTGCACTGCTATCCAATATCAACACATTTGGGTTCTTTGATAAGTCCATGTTAAAGTTGACTGATGTTGTACAATAGGACTTTAGGTTCAGACTCATTGTAACCCTTGAAACCCCCCCTACATTATTGATCCCATTTCTCATAACTTCCTGCCACAATGTAAGTACTTGCATGTCATATGTATCAACATGTAGTCCTTTGATGCTCGTCATTACTCTGTTCAAGATTGGATTCAGTCCCCTTGGGATGTGAAAGACATGCTGTTGAGATTCATATAGTAGTTTATGTTTGCATTGCCTTATGCATTGCTCAATGCAATATCTTTACCATCACCATTGCCAATGCTACTATTCATCTCACTATTTCCTTGGATTTGCCTTTCTGTGTGCATTTTGAGTATCAACTCTTCTGATGTTGCACAATGCAATATGTGTTGAATGTATCCATAGCTAGATGTATCATTGGTTATTTATGTACTGTGGATACCAACTTGAACACTGACTACTCACCACTCACTTCTGTTCAAATGCATAACATCATGAAGCATGAAGGACTCCCACTGCAGTATTATTTCTATTTTTTACAGAAATGTATGTCATGTCAAACGTGTACTAGCAGAAGTGCCAGGGGCACATAGGTATGTGGCCCTAATAGAGGAATCAACAATACTATTATAATATTATCATTCTAAAATAATCAATATTATCCATCCCAGGACAGGGGGTGGCCCTTATTGAAATATCTGACACAGTGTCAGGCGGGATGGGGGTGGCCAGGGGATCAAAAATCATCCGATAGAGACTGCTAAACTTAAGAGATTGCGTAAAGCAGCGACATGCTAGTTATCGGCTAGCAAGACACTCGCAGTGAGTTGTGAGTTACGTAATACGCTGTAGTTATTTGTTATCACTGAGTTGATGACAAAATTATGAGCCAATTGCTCGGGTTTTGTCATCTGACTATGTATGCGGAATTTATATCGCCAACTATTGAAGTGGTGGCAACTTTACTTTGCGCCTTCTCGCGCCTGCCAACCTCATGTGCTTCCGTGCTGAGCTGGCTTGCTCGTGTCCGAGTCCGGATACAATCCGTGACTTAGAATACCTGGAGATTAGCAGAGACTCTCAGTCGTCTAAATGCATCTTTTAGGGTCACTAAATTAGAAAAATTACCTCAGTCATGGCCTCTCTTGAACTTGTTTGCTAATAGACAACCTATTTATCTAAATCCTTGATAATGACGTCATAGATGACGGGGCATGATGGGGGTCGGGGTTCGGGGTCTCCCAGGTTGATTTTCAATGTTTAGGTACTGTGTCAGATATCTTAATAAGTATGGACCACCCCCTGTCCCAGAAGTCTATTTGATGCATACCTATGTACCTACCTACAATACCTACTTCCTATCTACATAAATTATGCCGCAAGCTTTGATTATTATTTTTAGATGAGCTCTAACATAGTGCCTAAAACATTGCCCCACAATACGAAACCCGAATTTTCCTCATCTCTTTCCTCGGAACGAAGTTTGTTGAGTCTGCTTCTCGTTCAAAAACCGCGCCGGCCCCCCTCTTTTAATAGATACATCAGTATGTAGACGAAAGAAACGAGTACGGGCACGCGCGCGATAGCTCACTTTTTCTTAGATTGGCGGGTCAATTTTATTTTTGATTTTGATCTCCCATCTCTAATCTCTCGCTTCCGACCTTTCCCTGGACCTTCCAGTAGATAGTAACATGATAGTAACGATACCATCCTGCCATGCCATTTAACTTCCATGCTGCTACGATATTGCCTATCAACCAATCATCTCTTCTTCAACAACGACGTCCCATGCATGCTTCAATCTTTTTGGCTACAATCCTCACGCTTCCTCCGATGCTCCTTTTCTTCTTGCTCTCTGTCCTTCAAAACCACATCAACGACATCTCCTCCCGTCAAAACCATCTCCTTCTCTCCGCCATAACAAATGACTGGTTACAATCGTCATCTCTCGCAACCGTCTTCTTGACATTATCTCGCTCTATCGGTCATGAAAACGATCTTCATCTCTTTTGCTTTTGCTATTGTCCTCCTTATCTTGGCTTCGCGTCTCCTTCATAATATCTATCGGAGCGTCGCAACTTCTTGGAGTGCAAAGCAGGAGGGAAAGACATAACAACCAACCGATCAACCACCGGGAGGGGATTTAAAGAATGTTCTCTCTCTTCCGCTACTGCTACTTACAATACCCTCTGCAATTTAGTACAAAGAACAAATTTCAACCATCATCGTCCTTCGAGTGTTAAAACAAACAATTCATCCCATTGAAGAATGTGACAACAATGAAGCGCCTAACGAAACTTACGAGGATGCACGGAGATTTGGATTGGAATAACATTGGCGTATATTTGATCCGAAGCAACCATGGCATAAATGAAAGGCCAAACCGAAACAATTGGGAGATTGTGGCAACAATCACGTGTGCCCACCAAAAGGCGCTGATTTGAGACAACAGATGTAAGAGAAAAGATCATGTTTTCTGTCCGAACCTGTTTATTTGCAGAACATAATATTCAGTCAAACAATGAATACGATAGGTTACACCACTCAAAGAAACATTGTCCATTACTTGAATTTTATTGTCATGCTGTCTTTCTGCTAGCAAGATCGTGCCCTAACTCTATCAGAGTTGTATCAGGCTAAACTCTACACATTATATATTGGATGCAATGCATGATTGCTGCTACAATATTGAAGAACCGAAAAGACAATTATGTATCTAAAAACGGTTCCCTGCTCTCCTTTGTTGGTTGAATAATAATTAATACAATAGGTTACCATATTACTAGAGAGTACTTTTCTGCTTGCAGGGGTATTGTGTTGTGGAGGGATATCGACAGACGCCGCTGCCAAACAACAGAGACAGAAGCACTGCCCAAACACAGAGAGGATGAAAAATGGCAATCTCCGATGTCAGATCTATCTTCTTTCGTGCAGCATCATTATCGGATGAACAGAGGTTACAACAGAAAAATGATGCTACATACGATAAAGTCTCCCCTGACCTCTATCAAGCCACTATCCAACAATATAACATAATATACAAACCAACTTCTTGCTTACAATTACAAATTATGAGCTAGTTTCTTTGGTTTCTTCCACCGTTGGAGGTAGGATTCAACAAGGATTTCTAGACAAAGGACTTCTGTCCCAACACAATAAGCTTGATACTGGCACTGATATATCTCTACTACCCATCTCCAAGCATAAACAACTTTCCATCTTTGAATGCTCACTTCATTCGTACACTTGAATATGAGCAAGTTTCTTTGACACCCTGAGTTGTGTTCCTCAAGGATTTCTAGACAAGGGACTTCTGATTATCCAAATACAATCTTTACTGACACTCTCTCAAACCTTGAGGCACCTACCACAATGCACACGTGGTCACAACAACCATGCCAATAATGGCCATGACTTTGCCAGTAATGGCTTCGCCAGAGTTCATCATGGCCCCTTCAAGCGGATCAGCATCCTCAGATTCAAGTTCGACAATGAGGTCAAAGGCAGCATTATCCTCGTTGGGGGCAAACAAATCGGTATCATCACCAGCTTGAAGGACACGGTTGGACCCACCAAACAACAACTCGCGCTGGCTACCGGCAAGCTTGACAGTGACGACTCCAGATATATCAATTTTAGCATCTGTAGCTTCAAAGTCGAAAAAATTGGGTGGAACGCGTGTCACAATCATACCAGTGGGTTTGGCGAGGTTGGCATTGTCAATCTGAGAAGAAGTGATGGCAGAAAAGCTTGCTTTTCCATTTTCAAAGACAAACAATTCTTGAGGCTCGTTATTAGTATTGGGTTTGATGCCAGTGATTTTCTTCGAGGAGTGAAGTGATAAAAGAAGGGACAATGGTATCATGAGATAGTGATCAAAATCTCATTCATTGAAAGAATGGCATGAACTCACCATGGTCACAATTTCGTCAATCTGCACATCGAAAGACTCCGATTCAATGCATACGTTAAGCACCTCATTAGGTTTCAGCTTGAGGTTTTCGCCAGTTGACTGATCACCAATTTCATCACACTTGTAAGCTGAAATGTAGTCATCGAGCGTGGTGTTCTTGTTGTTCGCCAAAATAGTGGCACCTTCAAGGTTAATGGCGTCTTCATCCTCGAGTGAGAAACCTGCGGTGAGGTCGAAATCGACAGTCACATTACTCATCACTTCAGTGATGACCATAGCATTTCCTTCATCATCATCGAGGGTCAACTGAACAGTCTGGCAGAGCTCAATCTTGTTGGTGTCATTACTCCAAATGTTGGAACTTGCAATCAGGTCCTTGGCAAAGCTGTAATCCAGTTGGAGGAAATCAAGTCCTCCTTCACTGTCAGTTGTGCTGTTGGTGACATTGTAGTCAGCTCCAGATATAAGACCCGTAATATCAGATGGGTCTTCACAGCTGCCTGCTTTAAGGCTGTGTGCATAAGCACGTCCACTACCAACTTGATAGATCATCCTGAGTTCCTCGTCACTAGTGGATCTGAAATCTGCTGTCATGCTGACAAATTTGATCTCCCATGGAGCACGGATTGGAGAAGAAGTAGGTGTATTTGTGGGTGCATTCGTTGGCTGGGCTGTAGTTGGCTGGGCTGTAGTTGGTGCGTTCGTGGGTGCATTCGTTGGAGATAGGGTCTAGTAAAAAGAGTACAAGCACTTCATGAGAAAAATAGCAAAGTTCGAAATAGATTGATACATCTGGCCAGTTCCAGTATTTCGAAGATGTGATAAGAAGGAAAGAAGCAAATCATACTCACATTTGTTGCGGAAGAGAGGTTGGCCTGATCAATTTCTACAGTGTAAGCAATATCTCCGTTCCAATCATATGGATCGTAGTGGAAACCAAATAGGTAGTTCTTAGGAGGGCCTTGGTACACTTTTAGATTATTATCCTCGGAGGTGACTGTGGTTAATGATCCAATGGAGTTGCCAATTATAGTGAAACTAGATGTCTGCAGCGTTACATACATAGCTTGCTTTTGCCCGGCACCAATATTGATGGAGGTGAAACTGGACTCAGGAATTGTGGCCACGGTATTTTGATTTACGGAGAAAGAGTGCTCTGGGGGGAGAAAAGGTGTTGAGATTGGCCAATTTGAAAAGCAAAAAAAGCATGTGACAGATACCTACCTGAGACCTTGGTCCATCCCGTAGAAGAGTACTCAAATCCCACGTGAGTTCCTGGCCTTGTCCATACCTCTGCAACTGTAGCATTGTAGATGAACATGCTTAGAGATGTGATGGTGATGTCCCTCCCCTTGGCTTCCACGTCGAACATATGTCCATTAACAATGTAGCAACCGGAGGAGCACTTGGGTCCTGCAAGTTCGAAGGGCCCAGGACTGCAGTCCGCTACGCAAGAACCACTTGTCTCGCTGGCACCAGCCTCGCAGATGGCATTGCCACAGCAGCCGGGAATGGGCTCAGCGTAGCACCCACCCTGGGCATTCATATTGTAGTAATGGCAAGAGAACACAACATGGTGAATGAGAAATAATAGAGTAATGGTTCCTATTTATAAAACAAGGTAATTTTACCTGAGCATCGCAGAAGTCATTCGTGCAAGAGTTTCCGTCATCACAGTTGCTTGACACATCAGTATTAATACAATTTCCATTGCTGCATACTGTTTTTGAGATATCAAGAGAGACTGAGAATGTGCAAGCTGTCGAGGTTGGAGAATGCCGTGTTTAATCTATTCTTACCGTCTTCCGTGCAGGCATTATCATCTTCGCAGGTAATGGGATTATTGATGCAAATGCCATTGCTGCATACTGTTTTTGAGAGATCAACAGAGAGGCTGAGAATGTGCAAGCTGCCAAGGTTGAAGAATGTTGTGCTCAATCTATTCTTACCATCGTTTGTGCATGCATTGGCATCATTACAGTCGGCATCCACCACACAATCGGGCTGGGTGGTCTCGAAAGCTGCAACGGTGGCAAGGACTTCGTTGATGTGTCGCGCATTGTCATTTAGGGCGTTTCCCAGGGCCTTGTTGTTGGGACCATACGTGAAGGTGGGGTTCGAGAATCGTTGGATGCGCGTACAGCCACCGCCAGCATTGTTATCACACTCGCCTGTGGCGCAATTGTACGCAAGGATGGTTCGAAACTCAGCTTGAGGATCTCGCCATCCCTAGTTGTAGGCACTGTTCGAGCATTGATTCATTGCTCCCCTATCACTGTTTATCGAAATTAAAAAGAAATGGTTAGAGCAGGAAGATGAGCAAACACTTCAACGAGAAATGGTGGCTTGACAATCGACTCACTGGTAGCACCCTAAGTTGTGCGCAATTTCCTATGTATGAATGAAAGGCAGGATATGGTCAATGTGGGGCGTGGAAGTGTAGGCACAACATACTTAGTACTACTACTGGAATATACTCACGTGACCAAAAGTATAATACCCTATGCAGAATGAGTGGATGAAAGGCAGGATATGGTCAACGAGGGGCGGTGGAAGTGTAGGCATACCGTACTAAATACTACTACTGGATATAAATACTCACCCGTGGCGCAATTCCAAGCGGTGACGCTGAACATGTTTTGGTAGGAAGGTCCGAGTCTAGCAATGCCGCAGCCAACACCATCGTCCGTGATCATGGCGACAATGTCGGCACCGTACTGGGTGCGCTTGGTGTGAATGTCATCCAAGACGCCGTCATTAGTATTTGCGATATGGTTGAGAGAATCTGACAACCCCGGTTCAACGTAGCTCGGATCCAACCTCTCCATGAGCACGAGGCGCAACTCCGTATCCACTCCCGACTCGGCGTATGCAGTGTTGGTCTCGGCAATCTTTTGGGAGAAAAAGTGTTGGAGTGAGGGTTAAGTTTGATAAGCTCTGTTCAACAAAACTGTCTTCAAAGAAAAACAAAAGAACTCACAGCCAGATTGATAAGACCCTCCATGTTGCTCTGGGTAGTGCTCGTCGTGATGCAACCCACAGATAAACCCGAGTTCAAACACTCGGACTTGACCGTCCACACGACCATCACGTCCAGATTACCTGAGAGAGAGAAAGAGAAACGTGAGGGCGGTGCTTGCCAAAAAATCGAGCGAGGGATCTAAAAAGGGCACTTACCACCCGAGTCATCGACTAGGCGACGGCTCGTCGGGCCGCCCAGTCGTCCCGCATTCTTCGCTTCAATCTTCTCGTTGATAGGGTTGGTCACAAGCCTACGGAACTCCCTGTCACGCCTATTCAAATTCACCGACACCAACTCGGGGATAGCGAGCGGTTCATCCTCAGGAGGGAAATCGCTGGCGTTGCGGGAGACGATCACCTCATCCTCTCCCGTGGCGTCAGGTTTGAAGGTATGCACGACACCGTCAACGAACATGGATCCAAAGATGTGGCCGTCGTCTGACTCGTAGACGTTGAGCGCGCCGTCTCCGCCTTGGGTCTGGCCTTGGCACTCGGCGTGGTGGGCAGCGGCGGGGGAACCACGAACGGACACGACGCAGTTGTACGGGCCGGTCTCCATGCCCAGATCCATGGTGAGGGACTTACCGGGCTGGAAGTTGGCGGAGCGAAGCAGGTCGACATCGATGCACTTCCTGCCAGCTTTGATATTCTTGCAGGGCTTCAGCTTCATCCTTCCCGCATTGGAGGTTGGACGAACAGGGTCCTATGAAGTATGAACGTTGTAAAAGTGAGCGAGTCTGAAAGTGACGCGAATGTGTGTCATCGATTCCAGCTAAAACTTACGAAAACGTTAAGAGAACGGCGGTCTTCAACCTTTGCCGCAGCTGGGAGCAGCAGGCTAACGCCATACAGCGTAGCGATAGCAGTGTTGATAATGATCTTCATAACGATGTTCTTGAAACAGTGTTGAAAGTGGAAGAAGTTGGTTTTCTCAATCCAAAATGAAAGAATTGTGAGCTCGACACAAACCTTTTCACAGTCAAAATGGGTTCAATATTATATTCAATCAATCTCTCTCTCTCTCTAGAGAGAGAGAGAGAGAGGGATGCAAACGTTGTGTTGTTGCGTGTTGTGTTTTACCTTACGTTTCATTTTCC
>JALLOX010000474.1:0-11241 GCA_036939695.1 Thalassiosira ordinaria | reverse complement strand
ATAGGCGCAAGCCCCAGCGCAATGTCCTTGTGACATTGCGCTGGAACACCCCTCTCCATCTTCTTTTCCTTTCCAGCGGCGAGCACCTATGCCAATAGCGTGTTCACATTCTTCAGCATTGAAACGATTCTACTTGAACTTGCAGTAGCAATAATTTACAATAAAATGCACATTCTAAACCCTACTTTTATTGGTTATTATTCTCAACCGAATCCATCCTCACCCATGGTGTCATCTAGTCATTGCCACGGGTCTTGGCAGTTTTTTGTGTGAATCAAGGTACCCATTGCTTACAGCCCGCCTTGCGGTGCAGCAGATAGATGAGGATCGCTCATAATATGAAGCTCTCTAGCATCACGCCCGTGGGTGGCCAGCCCGTTCCATTTTTGTTTCAGTCGTGTGTGCATCAAGTGATCAGTGCGTGATGAAATCTGGTGAAATAATGGATCACACCAAGTTGTAGTAGCTTTCTTCAAAAGCACAAAGGCAAGCAAGCAAAGAGCTAGCACAACTTGGCACAGAAGTAGATGGAAGCAGAGTAAAGACAAAGTTCTAAGCACACAACCAACTAAATTATTATCAAGATCCACAAATAAATATTAAACTGACAAATATAATAATTAATTACAATGTCTCATACACCATACCTAAAACACTCATTCAATCAACCAAGAGGATGCACAACTCATTTTGAAACTTGCTGCACCAAAACACCATAAAATGGATCATGGCGCATACACCCTGTATCTCTCCCAGAGTGTTCCACAAAAACGTGCTCATCATTTACTCATCATAAAACTGGGTCTCGCCCTCAGGAGCCACAGTCGTGTGAGAATCCAAAAACAAGAGCTCTTTGTATGTGGCCAAAGTCCACAGATTGGCAGGAACAACCTCCTCAGCGGCATCGCACACGGCACGGATATCAATCATGGTCTCCAACCTCAAGACACGACTGAGCTGAGCAGCCTTGTACGAGTCCTCGGCACCGTGGATCTCGGCAATGGCAGACTTGAGGGTCTTAACAGCGGCCTCCAAATCAGTCAGAGGTCCAACTCCAGCAGCCTTGACTGATGGAATAATGTGCTGATTGATCATATCAATCAAACACTTGGCCTCAATATCGACAGTGCCCGTGTAGTGATCATGCAAGATGTGCTGACGGCTCTCGCACTCCTCCTTCGTCAACACCTTCATCTTCTGGAAGAGATCGACATTCTTCTGTGCCGTGAGCGTGGCAATGGCCTCGACTCCCGAGTCAATTCGCCAGATGCCACGGTCGGTGAGCTCCTGCTGCATGGCCTCATCGTAGTTGTTGCCGTTGAAGATGACCTTCCAGTTCTCATTCAGGGTCTCGCGAGCGAGGTCATGGATGTCCTTGCCAGCATCGATGGCATCAGCGAACTCAGCAAACTTCTCAGCCACAATGGTGTTGAGAACGGTGTTCACCATGGACACATTCTGGGAGGATCCGACGGCACGGAACTCGAAGCGGGCACCTCCGTAGGGGAAGGGCGAAGTACGGTTACGATCCTCAGCAGGGACCTCAAAGGGAAGGACCTCGTGGGTTCCCAAGTCAAGCATCTTGGTCTGGGGGACATACTCGCCCTCTCCCTTGCCATCCTTGAAGTGGGACAGGTAGAAGGTCATGTCGTCTCCAAGGTAGGTGGAAACAATGGCAGGAGGGGCCTCGCAGGCTCCAAGACGGAAATCGTTACCAGGACTGGCAATGGCCATGCGCATCAAGTCACCATGCTCGTTGACGGCGGCAATGATAGCTGCCATGATCACGGGGAAGGCGGTAGGGTTTCCAGTGGCAGCTTGAATCTTTGCAGGGTGAAGAAGCATGATACCATCCTCGGTGGCAAGACTCCAGTTGTTGTGCTTTCCGGATCCGTTGATATCATTGAAGGGCTTCTCCTGCAACAACGCCGCGAGGCCATGGCGGGCCGAAACCTCCTCAATGATCTGCATAACCATCAAGTTTTGATCAATCTGGGTAGTGTTGTATCCATAAAGGGGAGCGAACTCGTACTGGCCGGGGGCAACCTCACGATGGCGCGTCTTGAGGGGAATGCCAAGACGCCAGCACTCATCCTGAATCTCCTGCATGCAGGCAAGGGCGGGGTTGGCAAGCGAGGGAGGGGCCATGTAGTGATCGCACATTTCCTGTCCACGGGGAGCATCCCTTCCGATGATGGTACGTCCGGCCAATTGAAGATCGGGTCGGCGGTAGTACTGATCACGTGGCACGAGGAAGAATTCCTGTTCGAGACCAATGTTGGAGACTACCTCACGGTCACCAATGTCAAGTCCAAGATGTTTCAGAAGACGCTTTCCATGCTTGGAAATGGCCGCATTGGACCTAAGAAGGGGAGTCTTCTCATCAAGAGCAGCACCATAGTAGCTCACAAAGGCCGAGGGAATAAAAACGGTATCTCCCCTCAAGAAGATGGGAGAACTGGTATCGAGGGCGAGATATCCTCCAGCCTGGTGGGTGGCACGGAGACCACCGTTGGGGTAGGAGGAACCGTCAGTCTCACCCTTCACGAGCATCTTGCCGTCAAAGTCGAATTCGACATCGTTCGTGGAGCGATCGAATTTCATCATCATGTTCTGGACTTGACCGGTTTGGCCGTGACGGACGCCGGAGGAGGCCATGGGTTGGAACCAGTGGCAATAGGTGTTGCAACCACGATCGATGGCCCTGTGTTTTGTTTGGGGGAGGAAATAATGGAAGAGTTTACAAGAAGTGGTCAGGATTGGTATCAACAAAAGAGGAGCTGAATAACTGTCGATCGAGACACTGACAACCAAGATAAGCCCTTTCATCCAAAGAAAGTAGCTTCAAAATACAGGACAAGAACCAAGGCATGCTGCCAAATCACTTGATACTTGAGTGAAATCTAACTCAAAACCCTTGCTTCAAATCAAGGCAATTGAATTAGCTCTCCATTCTGTATCTCATGCCCAAATAACTCCTGGGCAGCCATTGCACACAAAAAACAGCTTGATATCCTAGCTCCAACAAGGGTGAACTCCATTTGACATCTTGCCCTGATGGTATGGTTACGCTACTATCCACAGTTTGGTATTCTTTTTCTATTGACAATGAGTAGCCCGCCTACAGAGTGCCTTGAGATGTGCCTCTAAGTTCTCTAGTAGTGTAGCAATGAACTAAGATATGTGACCAATTATTTGGCTCTTGATCGTCTGATGACAACCATGAGTTCACCCTCTGTGATCCGTAATGAATGTAGGGGAAATGGGCTCCAAAGAACTGATGTAGTAGGCTCTGTACTCCTGGCCAACACATCATGTCGCCCATATGGTTCTCATTGCAAAGCACTCATATGGAGGGAGCTGCTGAAGATCTTTATGTCTGACAACTTGGATATGTTCTTGATGGCACTGCCCTCCTTGATGTTGCTGTGAAGGCGGTAGGGCGAAATAGGCGCCGGATGTGCGAAGTGGCCTCTCCTACCTAACTCTTGATATCAAAGCGGTGACATAGTGACTGAAGGCTCTCGTAGTAGCTGCTAGTCAAGATAGTCGACGGATAAATGGCCATCAAAAGCACAGTGGCCAACTGCCCCCCTGATCACGCATCATCATAAACACCAAGATATTCTGATCCATCACCATCGCCAACATCAAGTATTCCTTCACGGTCAATCGATCCGCCCGCCCGCCCACCCAAACAACGCCGCCACCACCAAAAACAACAAACAAAACATCAACAACAACTAACTCACCAATCCAAAACAGCCTTGGCAACCGTATCAGCATGAGTTTTGGTCCAACTAGGATCATCCAAAATATCCGCAGAACTTCCATGCTTCTTTAGGTAGTCATCGGCCACACGTCCAGTGAAGACGGACTTTCCGTAGTCGGCGTAGGGTTCGATGGATGCCATGGTGCGAGTGGCACCAATGGTGGAGGCCCGTTGGACGGAGCGGGCGAGGAGGGAGCGGGCTGCTGCGGTGGAGGCTAGCATCTTGGATGTATTGTTTATTTACTAGAGTGTAATAATGGAAGATGATGAAGGGCGCAATCCAAAGGCAATTGAGTGGATTGGAAGTGCGATTTGGTTTATGGCCTCGGATCGGACGGAGTCAAAGGATCTTTTGAAGGTCGCGTCGTCACGTTGTTGAGCTCTTGGTTTTGTTGCAGTTCCACTTCCACGGTTCAGCCAAGTTCACCTTCATCGGCTCTTTGCAGGCTCTATCTAAAGGAGAAGCTGGATGCCACACACCACCCAATCACAAAAGATTTTTGGAAAGATCCAAAAAATCAAAGGTGAAAGATTTGTACTACATCAACGTGGGAATCCGTAGATTTTGATCGCGTGTATCTTAGTGGTAGGTCTGTGCAGTTTCGAAGCGGGGCGGGCTTCTCTTTCTCTCCGAACAGCTTGAAGATTTTCATTTTAGAGGGGGGTTATGAGGGGAAGACCGAATGCGCCGTACATACTGGATGACTAACTGAAACTCGAAATGTGTGTAGAGTTTTAGAGGTTGAATATATGTTGATTTGCCCTCTTTTCCGCAAATATTCAATAACCCGCGAGCTTTTCACTTCCAAAAGATTTGACGGAAGTTTTGTCGGCATCTTCAGGGAATTATATTATCCCCCATTTTATCCCCTTTCGAAAAATTATTCGAGCTTCTGAGAGAGCTAGCTTCGTAACTCGCTAGGTACTCTAGTGAGGTAGAGCTGCAAAACACCCCGGAACGGGACTTTCCAAGGTATGATGGTAACTAGCCTCCGCGCTTCGCGCTCCGGCTAGCGCTTCGCGGGATAGTTATATCAGGAAGTAAGTGCCCTGGAGTTGATTAAGAGGTCCTTCAGTGCCATTTAGTTTGATGTCGGGAGCCAGTACGGAGATAAATCAAAAACAAATTTCCGTTCATAATGTAGAAAAAAGAACGTACGGAATCAGACTGATGAAGGGCGTGTGTGCCCCCGGGCGAAAAGTGCCCTGGAGTTGATTAAGGACGGACAGACCAAAGAATGGCGGGAACGATTCTATAAATGGGACTCCATGAAAAACAGGATTCGGCCAGCCACACGTACGGTGGTCGGTGAAGAGTTACTTTAATTAGATGGATATCTCATTGTGGGCGTGTGGGATAACCGACAAATAATTTGGTGGCAAAGCACAACATGGATACACCTGTAAAACCCTGGATCAATGCTTAGGTTAACCCTGAAAAAATCCAGAGAAAGGTAGTCGCCAAAGTTGTCGGGGTGCTGGCCACATTTCCGGCCGCCGGCCGCTTGCCAAAACTACAACAAGGGATGAACCATGGGAAAGAGATGAACCCTACGCGTCGATGAGGTTGATGTCAATTGCATCATTATCATGGGATCAACATCTCGTCCCATGCTGACACAGACTAAAGCAGTCAGATACAATACCAACAGGCTTTGTACATCAATGTCGTGTGTGTGAAAGTATTCCACTTTGTGGTAACCCATACATCCCTTTACGGATTTCCATGTAAACATCGCCATTTTTTTACCTTGGGCATTAGATTGTACAGGTCAATGATCTCCTGGGGGGTGAGGTCAATTTTTATCCTCATGTAATCATAGCGGTCAAGGGGGTTTCCAAGTAAAAATTTTTCACGTTTGCACAAGCATACTTGGCCCCAGCAGGGGTGGAGATGACACTATTCCACATTTTCTTGCTAGTAGTGAGGTCTAGAGTCCTGGTTGCTAATTCAATTGTCTCCAACGGTGATGCGGACCCTGTTAGGGGTCTTCCTTATGTGGCCTATAGTCTACCACCATTCAGGCATATGATGCGACTTTATCTGCGGGAATGTTTGCCATTTCATCCAATGTCATGTAGTAAATTGTATTGGTTCCCTTGGGGTCTTTGTATCATTTCTCATACTTTGTGATTGTTTCTTTTGTGATTGGATGCACAACATTGTTTGCATATTCCTCAATTACACTTTCTCATAATTCTAGCTTGGCACCAATATACGGTAGCGCCCCTGATATTGAAGTTAGCATGGCCTGTCCTATGGCAAAATTGAGTGCCTCTGTCCTAATAAAAGTTGCAGACCTTGGTCGCTGACAAGGGACATTTTGTCGTATCCTGGGTGACCATCTGGGTTCAACTTGAGCACCATCTTCATCCTGCATGATTGTTGGAATAGCCTGTGCTGGAAGGTTTCATCCTCAGGCACAAGGTTTTCATGGGTCATGATTGATTCCTGATTGGGTGTCTCGGGGGATAGTACCGTAGGTGCCGTAGTCAAGACTCGGTGATGCTACCATTGACTTTCATTAGTTATATTATTGCACGGTCGCGCTCGGTTTGATGGTCAATCAACGTTTGCAATCTCTTACCAGACATATTCTTGATATTATTCCTCTTACTTCCAATCCATTGGCCATTTATCTTGTACACTCTGCACTCTGCGACTTGAAGGTATCTGCAATGGGCAGAACAGTTGGTGCTTTGGTCGGAGATTCGATACAGTTGCATCCGTGGCATTGTTGGGTTCATTCTAAGTTGCATTAGGAGGGGATTAACCATTTTCCTCTCGATTTCAATGATTGTTGGCATAGGAATATTGCTGTGTGTACATCGCTGATGTACATAACAGGTTTGTTTGACCACCCTCTGAGATGTTCAATCGGTAGAAGTGATAGTCTCGCTGCCCACCCCCAGAGCTGTGCCCTTGGCCATCCTTGGAGCTGCTGCACCCGCAGAGATTTTGTTGAGTAGTTAGATGAACTTCGAAGTAATTTGGTAGCGGCCACAATTCACTTATCTGCCTCTGAAATTGTGCGTACTTTGCAATGTGCTGGGTACAGCGTACTTACGGTAGATCCTCATAAAAATTCAAGGAGTCTCTGTACTGTATAGGGAGTCGTCCAGTGTGTAGAAAATGCCTACCGTATGCTGTTGGGAGCTACCTCTATTGCTGGTCTAGGTAGTATAGACTCAACTAGGAAGTTAAATGGCCCCAGTAATCAGGGTATGGACGCATATTTGCATCCATTGCAAATACTAGGTGCACTGTAGCTAGGTAAGATTGCGCGCTTGTCGAGATAGCATAGTACTATCATATATTGTTTTAACAAGCAGTTCCTCGGCGAAGTCATTAGCACAGTTGGCAGCACCATCGATGCGATCGTTCCGATCAATTGGATGGATTCCTTTTGATGTCGATTGTTGATAACGATTCGACGATTGATTGTTAGCGGAAATGTTAGCGTGTTGCGTCGAGTCTCGTGTTTATGTTTTGTGTGCCAAAGTACGTACGTGGTAGGCGAAGCTAGGTTTGAATCACACGCACGTCGCGCGTAGTTTTTTTTCGAGAACCACTTACCCTGATTACTGTTTCAATACGCTGATAATTTGGTATTTCTGCGTGAAGTACGCAGCTAATTCAATGAATCCTGAATTTGTGGTATGAATCTGTCCCACAATTGTAATGGACAATTTTGGTCCACAGTTGAAAGTGTGTGATACTTAACAGCCTTGACTGTTGGCTCTGCATTTACTCGATAATTGTGCGTTGATGTCACATGACCTCCATCTGGGATTGTGACTGTCAATCGTGACGGGTGCCATATTAGTTGTTGGTGCTGCTGAGACGAGAAAATGTGATGCCGTGCCTGAATCCAATATTGCCCATTCCTTGATGTTGGACGTATTGATATCTACTGTACATATGAGTGCGCTTGCTGCGTATCTGTATCTAGAATATTGTGGTTCGCCTAGTACTGCAGGGAAAATGGGAGACTGCTGGGGTACAATTGGAGGTGTGGGTGTCAAGTGATGGATCAACATAAATATTATTTGTTACGTCACTACCACTAGAAGTTGCCCCTCCCCATCACATGATGCTTCCCCGCCCCAAGTTAGCTCCCATCCCAAACTGTTGTCCCGTGAATGGCATCTGCTGCTGCTGTCCATATGTGAACTGCTGCTACTGTGGCATGTTTGCATATATCCCGCAAATTGTGCTGGCTGCATACCATGCATTCCCATGAATAGTGCTTGCATTTGCATGATTGGCATCTGCATGGCTGGCATCTGTTGCTGTGCGAATCATCCGAATTGCTGCTGAGCTTTGTACTGGCTAGGAGGTAGGGATTTTGGCTTCTTGGCTTCCATATATACATCACGCCATCCTGGGATTCACAACACACTAAGTTCTTTGTCAAGTGTCGCCTGCTCCTGGTGATCTTGCATCCGCATTTCATACTCCTTGCTGGTATGTTCACAGTCTGCACCATGTGACCAACAGTACCAGTCACGCTCATACACACATACGTTGAAGGGACCTTTTCCTTGGTTTGGGTCTTGCCAAGGATAGTTGCTGCCCATGCACTCTGCGTCAACTGATCCATTTGAGGAGTTATCAGTGGCACAAATACCAAATCCAATTTGTCCTGCTGATACCGTTGTTGTCTTCTTGAGGTCAATTTTTCTCTTCCAAAACAGCTTGAACTCTGACCATGTCTTATCATCATCTGGCTTCGCATGCCACTCTTCATATTGATTGGGAAACAGACCTGTCTTCAACCAATGTCGTCCACTACTTGCACATCCTGGTTTCTGAGGTAGCTGTGTTGGAAGGCAAGATGAAGAAGGCAGAAGATAACTTCAAATCAGCCGTGAAAGTTGCAGCAAGGAACAGATTTTTGCAAGATAATGCCCTTGCTTATGAGTCGGCAAGTTCATATTACTTGGCTCAAGGTGATGATTATTGGGCCAAATATCAAAAGGATTGTTCAATGGAGGCATACCTTGATTGGGGTGAAGCAACGAAGAAGAACGTAACAACGAAGGAATGATGGATGGCGTAGAATGAAAAATATGAGGGCATGTTTGGAGATTTGATGTAGTGCAGTGGGCTGTAGGGGGGCAAGAGAATGGGGGTAATTTGTATATCAGAATAAATCAATAAGAACATGTCATCTGACATGTTTGGATATGCTATTCTAAGTGGCATATATTTACTAATCAAATGTTTGGAAGCATCACTATAATAACAGCCAACCGCTGTTACCACACACCACCAAGCCAGCGAGAGACTCCATGTCAATCTAAGGCTACAACTGAGTCCATAAAATCAGAAGACTCATGCCAGAACGTATCCAAGTGCCAAAAAAAAGGTATCGTAATATTGTACACACATATTATGTCACTGGATCATGAACATAAATCATGCAGTCTAGCGCCTCGCAAGAGACGTATTAATTTTTATCCCAGGATCACACTTCTCTCACAAGTTATGTTGAATTTTTTGACCAATGGGCTTTACTAATTAAACTCTAGTGTATCCCTGATTGGACAATATGGTTATGCATCAGAGAGTAACCACACAAAAAACACCTAGCAAGCCTTTTACAACACATGATTCTGTACATAAAGCCAAACCACTCATGGCCTGCTTCAAATTTCCTCAAAAGATAATTCAATTAAATCTCATGCCACCTATCAAGATTCAATGGGATCCCTTGCTTCAACATTAATTTCTGAGGGCACCTTGTCCTTGGCGATGTCAACATTTTTAAGACTCTTGACATTTTTATTGTGCATGTTTAGTATGGCACCATTGCTCTTGAGAATATTGCCCGGATCCTTGTTTTCGTTTGTGTGATCGGCGTATTCATCGTCACTTTCGTCAGAATCCTCCGAGTCGTCACTATCATCACTAGACTCATCGCTGTCTTCTTCAGCTTGTGCCTTCTCAAGGGCAGCCTTCAAGGAAACAATTTCTTTATCCTTTTTCTCAATGAACATGACAAGAAGCTCCAGAGGCGAGTTCAGGGTTTTCTTCAATGCATCGATTTGCTCATCCTTTTGAGCAAGCTTTTTATCCCGCCTCGCAATATCTGTTGCCTTGGATGTTAGGGCTGCATCTCTGCGCTCAATTTTCCTGGTCTTGGCGGCCAACTCCTCTTTCAACTGCTTCACAAGGCTGACTTCGTTGGTCTTCGATAGTAGTTCATCAAGGGCGGCCTTCAGAGCAGCCTCTTTCTTAGCGAGCTCCTTGTCTTTTTCTGCCATGAGGTGCTCCACCACTATAAAGGTGGTTTCATTGCAAGGCGAGGTGAGAGAAAGATTGAGCATATCTATTTGTAATGATGTTTCACAAAAAGAACTAGTAAACTCACCTTTTTTGGGCAGACTTGTTTGACTGCTTGGATTCTTTCTGCTTGGTTTGGTCAAAACATTCCTGATCTTCAGCTCCATGACATTGCTCATGGGATTGCTATCCAACATAATTTGATCTATCATAGCGTTGTGCTCAAGAGCATGTGCCAAACTCTCAGCCCCAGCATTAGTGATTTTGTTCTCGCCCAGCAATACCACACGAAGACTCTTATTAAAAAGGAAAGCAGTGGCCAGATCACTAGCACCGGCATCTCCAATACTGTTGCCGCGCAGAATAATCACCTAAAGCACCAGTGCAGTCAGAAATGATATATTGATATTATAATCAAAATATGATTTTGTGCAAATCTTCATAATCTCTCACCTCGATTGATGTATTTGACTCGAGAGCCTCAGCTAAACTTCTGGCCCCAGCATCACCAATCTGGTTCCCTGACAAAGCGAATAGAAAACACAGCTGTGAGCGGCGAGTTCACGCCCAACAGCGAAATAACTCGAGTAGAATTCTTACCTTCGAGGTTCAATTGTTGAAGAGACCTATTGACTTTAAGAGCATCAGCCAACCTATTCGCTCCTTCCGCTCCAATTTTGTTATTGTACAAAGAAAGAATCCGAAGAGTCTGATTTTCTGCCAGTGCATGGGTGAATGTACCATCTGCGAGAGTAATTTCATTGAGCATCAGGTTGAGATCTTCGAGGACGGTACTCTTTTGAAGGACTTCGGCCACGACTTTGATGTCGCCATCGGATAAACTCCGGCCGCTGATGTTGATTTTCTTCTTCTGAACGAGACTGTCAAAATCCATTGTGCTGTGCCTATGATGTGATTGTTTCTTCCGCAGTGGTGACGGATGACTGATAAGGAAAGTGCTGATATTATGGAATGTATGGTTGATGAGGTATGGTAGGAGAAGATGCTGGGCCTGGTGTGATGTGAGGGGCGATCGCTTCTCGGAGTCTTATGTTTCCAGAGATATGTAGGTATCAATCGTTTGCTGTTGGGTGAAACAGTGAGATAGAGTTGGTTAGGGTCTACCTATCTCTAGAAAAAGTTAGGACCAAAATGCGCACGTCGGCGGCAACTCTTCATT
>JALLOX010000473.1:0-11949 GCA_036939695.1 Thalassiosira ordinaria | reverse complement strand
GGGATCACAAAAAATTGTTTTGCGTACCTGGAGCTTTGGTCTTGCATGGCTTATGTTCTGCTGTCTGCTGCGAGCTCTGTGCTGAGCTCTCTGAAAAAGAGAAACGAATGCCGCGCCGGCCACTCGGCCACTTTTATCCCTACATACCACCTACGACCCATAAACTAAACTGTCATGGTTAGAACTGGATAAAATACCCCCTACAGTTGTCGGTCTCATGTGAGTAGCCTCTCAAACGCTTTTTATGTACATATGTATTAACTTATTTTTTGTTCACTGCCAGCCACCAACGAGTATCTAAGTAGAAACGGAAGGGATACTATCGCAGTCAATTCGCACTCGAAGATTGCATGCATGCCCCGCCCCGAAGATGTCCCACAAGGTATTGTATGTATGTACCGTCTTTATCTTTCGCGCGCATGTCTCAAAATAGCTCAAAATGATATATCAGATCTGTCTTTTAGATAAGCCTTTGACGTATCTGACACATACTGATTGTATTGTACCTCTTCATGTCACAACGCTTGTGTCGCTGTGGTGCGTCAACAAATATTTATTTGTCTTCTTTTGGAAAGAGTCGCGCAAAAATCCAAAAATGTCTCTTTCATCGCTGTACTTCAAGTTTGCAACCTAAACCATCCCGCATATCTTGAAGTTGAAAACGGTACTCCTGATGTCTGAACAGATTTTCATGTGTCTTTTTTTTTGTGCCGATGACGAAGGATTTCAGTTTGATGGCTTTATGCCAGGATGCGGAACAGCCGGAGCCAATGGAGGAAGAGAAGGGTGAGTCTTGTGATTAATCGCATTGGATTTCAACACTTTTGCTTTGTCTTCTCGCCTCAACTCATTTCGCTCGGTCCTTGCTCCTGCTTTTGTTTTCGTGTTGCCAGTTAATAAGCAACAAAGTTTGGATTGCTGTTGCCATTTTCGGTGCCTGCGTGGAGATGCTTTCGTTTCGGTGTTGCCATGAATGCTGTGCTGATTGGTGATGGGCAACAAGAGCGGGGTTTCCTCGTGTTTGTGTGTGCGATTGAATTAATCCTCCTATACTTCCTGCGGCAAGCTTTGAGAAAGGACGAGAGCTTTGCTGTGCTTGAGACAGGACGGATGCCTGATTGTGTTTGCTTTCGTTTTTTTATTTACTTTGTGCAATTGAATTTGACGAGGGTTGGCAAGCTTTGACTTTGAAAGTGGAGAGAACTTGAAACCGCTCCTTCAGCCAGAGCGATGCCCGTGGCTATGGTTGAGTGTACCGTGCTGGGAGACGTCGAGGATGCGCTGGCTATCGCAATTGACGGGACTTCAGCAGCGATGACGTTGATGGCTAACGCCGAGCATACCGCGCAGGGAGACGCCGAGGAAACTGGGGTTTCATTCCTTATTGTGATGAGGAGGACGAGGCCGATTCAACGCGAGGAGCCCAAGACATTATTTCTGCTGATACAGCTTCAGATGCCTCTGCTGATACAGCAGATGCTTCATTCAAGAGTGCATCCTCCACCAAAAAGGCTTGATCCAAGCATGAATCCTCTGACGAAATGGCTTCAACCAAGAATGCATCTTTTGACTATCCTCCTCAAAATAGAGCTCTCATCAATTGTTGAGAAGAGGTCAGGAAATGGAATGTTGTGCAATCAAATGTATTGTCTGAGGTGCAAGAAGAGATGTGAACAATAATGGCAACACCGTGATATGAATATGTTACAAACATCCTGTCTTTTGCCTTTTAATCTGATGAAGTAACTGGTCCTATAATAAAGAGATTCATTTTCATGAAAGACTTTATCCTTAATTAGTTTAGTGAAACAATCGCGCATACATGGAGGTTAAGGTGGGAAATGTCGTAGGCTATATATTGATGAATCTTTTATGTTCTGTATGAATTCAGAACGCATGGAACTGGGTATCTTAATGATGATTTCAATCTTTTGCTTGCTGTGTGAAGGTAAGATCAGATTTCTGGCGCAAATGAGTTCCGATTTGACATCTTTCATGATCCTAGTGTGCTTCTGTTCTGCATCTGCAAGCTGAGCATTGCGACCTTCAACGGAATCCTTCAGCGCCTCCAGTTGGGATTGGTCCTGTTTGACAGATGTGCTCAAGTCATTCTCATACTTTTGAAGCTGTGATCGCAGGTCGCCAAAACTACCAATAATTGCTGAGGTGTAATCGACCAGTGTCTGAACGGGTGGCACAACATTGAATGTGGCGACCGCAGATGGAGAAGATAAGGCTGATTCCAACTCACGCAAAAAGGCGGTTCTGTTGGTCTCAAGCTTTTCATATTGAGCATCCAGCACAGAATCAAGTGGACCGTTCTTTTCATCGGAACTCTTGGTCTCCTCAAAGTCAAAGCGCTTTTTGCCACCACTGCTTCTACCACTTGAATAGCCATCTTCGCCGAATAATGGACTATTTATCATGTGCTTGCCTCCCTTGGCTTCATCTAGTTTTCTCTTCTTGGAAGCTTCCGTCTCCCAACATTGACGTTCAAGCATTTCCCTCACTACATTGACCACCTTCCGTCTGCTCTCTTCATTTGCACTTCTCACAGAATAAGCCTCCCGTTCCATAGACTCAGCCTTTGCCTCGGCAGCATCAATCATTTGCGAGCAATTGGCAAGTTGCAGCGGAAAGCTCTCGCATACCTGTTTGTAAGCCTCTGTCTCATCTTTCAGTGAAGAGTGCCTATCCGATAACAAAGCCTTAATCCACGATTCTGCATCTTCCACAGACGCACTCTGAAAGTAAAATGATCTCAAGTCGGGATTTGTCACCGAATCTCCAGCTAGCTCCAGTACGGTGGGATTGATTTTGGACCGGTTCACGGCCGAGTAGCACTCCAAATCGATGATACCCACAGGTTGGAGGTTAGATGAAACGAATTGATACGTGCCCTTATTGTTCGCATCTCCATCTCCATGACCACCCGCCATGGGAGTAATGGGATTGTTAATCGCCGACTGCTCCGGATCCCATGCCACCATATCTGGTTCGTTCGGACCGTGACTCCCATCCCCCGCCGGAGGAGACGTCACTCCCGCATGCCCTCCCCCACCTCCTCCCATAATATTGGGCAAACTCGAGTATAAACTCATACGACTCACTCCTCCCGCCCCATGTTCATCGTCGTACCCATCTTTCACGGCCATATTGAGCGCCTCCTGATCGAGATTGGCAAATATGCTCACATTAATACCCCCACCGCTCCACGCTTCGTGCGTATGTATATTCTCATCATTCTCATCCGTCTTCACCTCCATAGGACTAGCCTCAAAGTAATACAAAAACGTGTGCGGTACAACACAACACCATCGTTTTTGCCACACGTGCTGTTCATTCCGTTTCACGAGCCAACCGCACTTTGTTCCGAGCATGGACATTACCTCCGGAGTGCGCGGCGGTGCCGATTTGATGGTGCATGTTGTGTTTAGGTTGGAGAGCCAGCTGTGGGATTTGATGCCTGCTGGTGCTCGGGAGAGGAGGGAGCGTTTGGTGTCCTCGGAGTATTGGTGGATTTGGGCTGTGAGACCCTGTTTGGCTGCCATCTTTGTTCTTCGTGATGATTATGAATATTTCTTGAAACTTTTTCACCGATTAGAACACATGCACAAGATACCTTATGGTTGCTGGAGGCGAAATAGAGATGACCGCCTATGCGCCTTTTCTTGATGAATGTTATTTTCCTCCCTGCAGGGATTGCTGTCGAGAATGCGAGGTGGTGGCCTACCAGTCGAGTAGCTCCATGGTTGCACTTTGTTGGTTGGTTATGTATGGTTGTTGCGGTTTTTGCGGTTGCCGTTCATCTTCAGAATCCGAGGCCGAGGGTTGGGGATTATGGTAGTTTATTTTTTCTCTCGGCTTGTTCGCTCGGCATCAATGTTCTTTTGAATGCTGAACCTCTTCTCACAAGACCCGTTGGATAATACATATTTTACTGATTCCTACGAGAACAGGAGAAAATAGCCACGAGCGAGCCGAGCATCTTCCTTTCTTCCTGTGAAAGACAGCGACACCTATCGGAGATGCACGTTCCGAGATTATCTGGAGTATCCGAGTTCTTTCCCTACACTTTTCTATTCTTGTCTCCAAAAAATGTCGCGGCAAGCAGCAAACTTCGGCAAACAGCTATGGTAGGTAGCTAACAACAACATCAATCACCATGATGAAGAGGAGCGCCATGTTGATAGGCGGCAACCCAACCGCCTCCATCCTACCGTCAATAACCGTCATCCTTCTCTCCATTCTCGTATTAGCGTCGGCTTCGGCGTCGACTACTCCCCATGCAGTATCCAGATGGAAGGCACCCAACTCCTCCACACCCGCCCATCAAGCATCGCAATGGCACGAAGAGGATGAGGCACTGCACGCCTACATTGCCTCATCCGTACCGGCGGTGTTGGAGCACACTGGATCGGAGGCTTTTGATGCACATTTACGGGGTGTGCAGGCTATATTGAGATATTGGGGTTCGCCACAGTATCTTTATAATGCTGGGTTATTCCATTCGATTTGTAAGTATCACACCTGGGATCTTAATTGATAAATGCATGCATATTGTTTTGTGATCTTATCAAATAATTCTCATCTGGTTCAATAATTGGCTCATCCTAATGCTTATTTGTTTGCCTCGTATGTTTGCTACTTCAGATGGTACCGAAGGCTTCCAGGGGTTCTCTCTACCACTATCTGAGCGTGATGCAATAAGGTATGTTCAGTATGCATATCGCATATCTGATGCTTTCTTTTGACTCAACTTAACAATAATTGTTTCTTATTGTTGTTGAATCAGGGGATTGATTGGAGATAAGTCAGAAAAGCTATGTTGGATCTTTTGCATGGTAGATCGGAGTACCGTGGATGAAACAGTATTCAATTGGAATATGAATGATGCAACAACAACAAATGGCAGCTTATCGCAACAATACACATTTTTGGCACGTCCGGAACTTGGACGTTTTCCTATTCATTTGAACAAAAGTGAATGGGTCGATTTTATAGAGCTCACCTTGGCAGATTGGCTTGAGCAAGTCCAGGGTGCAGCCGAAGCACCCTCATCGATCTTCCATTGGAACACTGGAGAAGCATATGCCTATCGACGAACAGCCTATGCAAAAATGGCCGAAATATTAACTCATGAACGAAGTGATAGACTAAAAGACATAGTGAACGATATGCTGGCGGATGTGTATGGAACTGAAGGCAGTGCCACACGTCATTTGGTCCAACCTCGTACTCCTCCAATGAGCGATGCTGCCAAACGTGCATTGGAAGCGCTGAGGAGTGCAGGAGAGGATGTTGCTTCAGATTTTGCGCCACAACCTGTAGTAGAGGATAGTGGAACATGCAACCAGGCTAGTAGTGCAGGAAAATTGGCGGATACTGAAGACAACTCATATGAGACGGATGATTTTCTGAGCATGTATTTGGGTCTTCATTTCCCAGCATCAGGCTCGAAAGAGAACATGGATCCAATTATAGACCATATCAATGCACCATTGTATGGCTTGCGTTTTCCTCAACGTGTTGCCCAATTGCTTCGCTCTCTTGAGCCTGTTCAGACCAACAATCGTGCCCTTGACGTAGGATGTGCAGTGGGTGGTTCTTCATTTGAGCTTGCAAAAACGTTTGACCAAGTTGAGGCTTTTGACTTCAGGTAAGGCGTGTGCTTCATTCGAACTGCTACATCTTTCATGAGTATACCCAAACTCACAGCTGTTTGGCATGCAACCAATTATTAGTGAGCGTTTTATCGAGACTGCAAAGAGAATACAATCTGGAGAAGAGCTGACATTCCGAGTTCCAGTTGAAGGTGACATAACTGAGGAGGTGTCAGTTGCTCATGAGCATGGAGTTGACAAAAATGTAATGAACAGAGTCAACTTTTTCCAAGGAGATGCATGTGCCCTCTCTGAGTACGCAGATGGAAAGGAAGGATTTGGTACATTTGACGGAGTCGTTTTGGCAAATCTCCTATGCCGTCTCCCAGATCCAATGGAATGCCTCAATGCTTTGCCCAAAATAGTGAATAAAGGTGGAGTGGTCGTTATTGTCACGCCATTTACATGGTTGGAAGGTATGTATCTTTGAGCATGTGTTGGTTTTTATGCAAAAGTGTGGCATGTGTGCTAATTGACAGTATGATCCTTTTCTTTAGACTACACTCCAAAAAGTAAGTGGCTTGGAGGGTTCAAAGATTCTGTGTCGGGTCAATCCATTTATTCAAAGGATAAGCTCAAAGAGATAATGGAAGATCTTGGCTTTGTCAAAATTCACGAGGAGCAAATGCCGCTGGTAATTCGCGAACATAGAAGAAAGTATCAGTACATTGTAAGTGAAGCCACTGGCTGGCGCAAGGAGTAATTATGAAACCGGTCAATAAGAAGGGTCGCCTATTATTTGATGAAGTTGTGATGGCCTTCTAGCATCAACACTCGGAGCATAGACTCAACCGCAGATCAGCAGCCAAGAATTAAAAACGGTTACATAAGTACAAAGCATTGTTTTTAGAAAACAATCATAAAACATTGGCAAACAGAATCACTCTAGCTTAAATGAGTACTGATCGAGTTTGATTGAGAGTGAACCCCTGAAAGACTCTCGGTGGATTCCACGATGCAAAGGATAGGAAGGGGATTTGTTTGAGTCCCCTGATACTTAAGCTTGACAAATAACAATGGCCTCGCCATGTGCTGAGGCAAGCTTCTTGGTCAGCCCCGAAATGGAGGTTGCCAAGAAGAAAAAGGATCATCCAACAATTAACGATTATTACAGGTCATTAGCCGAGAACAATAAACCAATCCAATACCAACATGGTCTAGGTAATTACTCAAATGTTCAATTCGGAGATGACAGAGTGAGCTTCAAAAAGTCCATGTCTCAGGTCATGTATCAGCTTCCTGATGAGATTGCAGACAAAATGACAATTAACGACTGCCCACAGAAAAAGTCGAAGAAGCAGCGAATGCAGGACTATGAGGAAGCCAATTCTGTAGTTGGGCCTGGGAAAATACGAGAGATGGAGCAAATGATGCGGGATAAGTTACAGCAACGAACAAAGACGGGTCCATTTCAGCTTCGTAAGACTTTCAAATACTTTGATCGAGATGGGTCAGGTGGTATAGACTTTTCGGAGTTTCAACGGGCAATGGAGCTGATGGGGTTTGCTTTTACCGACTTGCAGCAGTTAGCTTTGTTTGCAAGGTACGACGAGTCCTGTTCCGGGGAAGTGGACTACAGTGAATTTGTTGAGAAGGTCATGGAATCTGACTTCAAGGGAGTCTCGAGTGGGGGCAAGAAAGCCCTGAGTGCACTTGTATCATCAGCATTCTTACATCAGCAAAGCGGCCAATCAATCGAGGGTGATGATGATAGCGATCTAGAGGAAGAAGAGCTGGAGACATTCAGACAGGCTGAGGTCCATAAGCTGTTTAACATTGTTGATGAAGATGACAGTGGCTACATAGACAAAGAAGAAATGACCCATCTCCTGAATAGTCTGGGCAAGACGTTGCCACAAGAAGAGATAGACGAAGGATTTGCAAAGCTCGACAAGGATTCCTCTGGGAACATAGATTTCGATGAATTTTACACATGGTACAAAGAGGTCGCGGGCTATGGAAACAAGTCATGATTGATATTGTGACCAAATATGCAACATCTACTCTTTAACATTAGCTCAGACGTATTAGGTCTTATCTCCATTTTGTGTAGGTGATGCGTTAGTTTCATAACTTTTGTATAGGCAATGCTGATTGCAATGTGAGGAGACCACAAATCTGCGGAGGCAAGGGATTGCAGGCCCGTGCAACACATAGGTAATGAGTCTCTCAGTCTTTCCAGTCATGTTCCCAGCGGTTAGCTCTCCACCTTCTTATCTCCAAACTCAATGCCACCTCTCTTAATGATTTCTATAGAGTATCCATCAGGATCATAGGCAAATGCCAAGCCTTTCATGCTACCACCATCTGGCTCTTTACGAAATCCATACCCCATTTCACGGATTTTATCGCAGGCGGCATACACATCATCAACAATAAATCCAATGTGACCAAAGCCCTGACGTCCATCTTCATTCCCATTGTAATGTTTGAAATCATCGTCTTTCTCTGTTCCGTGGTTGTGTGTCAACTCCAAAATAGGTCCGAACATCATGCTAAGTTTGGCTTTTGCCTCGTCATCAGATAGAGAAGAATAGTCGACATTTGGATCAACATTGGATGATGAAGCTAGGAAGTAGTTGCTGAAGTCACCATAATCTTTTGAGCGGACTACTGTCATGCCAAATGCCTCATAGAATGGGATTGATTTGCTAGGATCCTTGATCCTAAGCATAGTTTGTGAAAAGTTGAAGTAGTTTGGAATTGTGCCCGCTTCGTTTCTCTTTACAATCTCAACCCTATCCAGTTTGATATTGTAGGTCATAAATATGTAAGAGAGACTTATGCCAAACATAATCGTCTTGCATTTGTTGTGACTCACCAATAACCATCGGGATCATACGCAAATGCCAAGCCCTTCATCCTACCCTCATCAGGCTTCTTCTTGAAAGTCACACCCGCTTTCTCCAACTTCTCACAAGCAGCGTACACATCATCCGTATTAAATGCGACATGGCCAAACCCATCCTTTTCCTGATTACCAGGATGATACTTTTGGGCTTCATCCTTCTCCGTCCCGTAATTCCACGTCAGCTCGAGCGCCGTACCTTCGATGCTCCACATGTAATCGTGAGCCTCCTTTGTTCCAGGAGTCAACTTGTACGTCTCGCCTTCTGGAAGAGTGGTAAGAAACCATAGCTTGAAGTTCCACTGAGGAAAATCGAGAGTATCGATGATTGTCATGCCCATGATATCCGTGTAGAATGGGATGGATTTTTTGGGGTCCTTAATTCGGAGCATTGTTTGCTGCCAGGTCGGCCGCCCGACGACTTTTGCGAAGGTAGATGCCATCGTACTTGATATTTTGCAATGTATCGATTATTGGAAGTGAAGTCACTCTGGAGAGCTGGGATGGGTATGCTGCCGCTGTCGGGTAGAGGAGAGGGTATAATAATATTATGGAGGAGTTGAAGAAAGGCTTGGCAAGCCCTTGCCTTTGCCTTCACCAGTTTGGATCTTTCCTTGTATTGCAACTTGCTTTGGGTTGTTGTTGTTGTGCGTTGGCGCGCTACCTTCCTTCGTGAAATCACGTGAAATTGCATGGATCTTTGTCCGTCCGTCGTCGGTCGGCGGGCGGCTGAGATTTTTTGGCGGCAGCGCCCGCCCGCGCTGCCAAAACCAAAAGGAAATCGGAAATCGGTAACAAAAGGAGGCTAGAGCAACTAGCAAAGGCAGCAAAGCGTTCGATAGCAAAGCTAAAAGGCAAAGCGGCAACCGCAAAGGCAGGAGACACCAGGACAAGCAGGGTAGTGCAAGGCCGCCGGAATCAGAGCGCTGGATAATTGCAGCATTTCTCGCCGAAAGGTCTCTCATATTTATCTCGATAGGGCGCTCAACTGAAGCCAAAGACGGTTCAAGGATTTTCTTAGTCATTGTGCCATTGTAAGAGTAAGAATAAAATGCCGGACGCAAATGGAATGATCCTCGCGAAGGAGGAAGAGAATGATGCTGAGGTCCGTAGAGAAGATCAAGATCAAATCAATGAGTTTGGAAGATTGAACGCTAGGCTCCATGAAGTGAGAGATGAGGTTAGCAGATTGAAGGTGAGCCATTGAGATTCTTCTTCCCTACATCGAGTTCAACAAATGTTATGGGATAGTTTTACTCTCAACCACATCAACTAATATGCTAATGTCACACCGATGCGACAACAACGCCAGAATCTACTAGAGAAAATCGATGATGCTTCCACAGAATTGATGATGGGAGATGGAGACCGGGTAATGCTGCGTCTGGGCGAGGCCATGTTCGAGGCAACTGAGGATGAGGCTTCGGAATTTTGCGAGGCAGAAGTGGAGCGTCATCAGGAAACTTTGGACAAATTGAGTGAGGAGGAAACGGATATACTTGGGAGACAGGCTGCCTTGAAGAAGATTTTGTATGGTAGATTTGGAAAGTCGATAAATCTGGAAGAGAAGTGATTCTTTTGGGGGTCTCATTTCCAACGACAAATAGTAGGTGATGTCATTGCCAATATTATTTGATCAACAGAACTGTTGCACCATATCTGACTTCGAATGTTCAAATAGCAAATAAACGGCATAAACATCTAGCAAGCAATTGACTTCTGATTTTCATTTTGTTTAATAGATAAGTATTGAGCTGTTTCCTGTTATGTCATCAAGCTGGATCAAGACATGCATCAAATTCCTATGGTACTTCTCAGAATGAAAAACCGCATCTATGCATTACCTGCACTTCGATGCCTTCTATTTATTCACAAGTTCAAAGAACACAAATATTCCATCCCTACACACCCAAAGTCAAAACGGCATGACGTAAAGGGCATCCAGCAAAGAGCCCAAAATATTGTCAGCTCAAAAAGATGTCTACCCCTGGCAGCAGTTCCTTTTGGGTTTGTTTTCACTGTTCAAACTAATAGTCTGGCCGGTAGATAGCTGTGGTTGATTTCCCCCCTCTTCCGCGGCCATGTTTCGGCGAGACATGAGACGGTAGATCTCCGTCAAAATCCTTTGAAATGCAGTGTCTACGCCAGAAGCATCAAGGGCAGAAGTCTCAATGAATGCAAGGTTGTGCTGTTCGCTGAATGCCATAGCCTCATCAGTCTCGACCGCGCGCAAATGCCTAAGATCAGATTTGTTCCCCACAAGCATTACAACAATGTTAGCCTCTGCATGGTCACGCAGTTCCTTCAACCAACGCTCCACATTTTCGAACGTGCTGTGTTTGGAGATGTCATATACCAACAATGCTCCCACAGCTCCCCTAATTTGAGTCAAGTACATAGCATAATTTCAATAGTCAGTGGAAGTGCAAAACAAGAAATCTAAACAATGACAAAGATTGTCACAATAAATAATAAGACAAAGAATTCATTCTCACCTGTAATAAGCAGAGGTGATAGCCCGATAACGTTCCTGCCCTGCAGTATCCCAAATCTGAGCCTTGATAGTCTTACCCTCCGTTTGAATAGACTTTGTTGCAAACTCAACCCCAATGGTAGACTTTGACTCGAGGTTGAACTCATTGCGAGTGAATCGAGATAGCAAGTTAGACTTTCCTACACCAGAGTCTCCAATCAAGACGACCTTGAAGAGGTAGTCGTATTCTTCATCCGCACGAGTTGACATGATATTTATTTATTGTTTGTTGATATTATAATATTGTTCCTAGGGAGTGAATTTTGGCAAGGGGAGATCAAAGAGTGCCTGTAAGAAAATGATGTGCAGTATTATGATAAAACAATGGGCAAAGGAATGGATGGACGCGGAACAGAGCTGATGTTATGCCATCGGATTCAAAACAACAGGGCAAAAAACACACATGCCAATGCGACACGCCAATTGACAGAAATACCCAAGGCGACGCTGCGCGGCCATCCCGTTTTGATGAACCGTTTCCCTTCAGCTCCTGAGCTCTCACCGACAAAGAGAATGAAAACGGGCACCGATGGTAACATTTAGATGAGAGAGGATGGGGATTGCTTACCAATGATGAGGAGGCTGTAAAGGGGCGGAGATGGCAGTGGATAGTGGAGAGGGGGCTGGCTTTGTTATTCTTCAATCTCAACGCATTGTTTTTGTTGTTGTGCGTGTTGCTTTTTGCTTTTGGTTTTTTCTTTATACGAAAGTGCGTTTCGTTCCTTAATCAACTCGTTGGCTTGATTAAAAACCGCTACTCCTTTATTGAAGTTTGAGTTGTAGTGATCAGGATCGATCTCTAAGGCATTATTGTAACTTGCCATTGCACCCTCCAGGTCACCAAGCTCTTCTTTCAAAACACCCAGACTAAAATGAAGGTCAGCATTGGTTGGGTCTGCCTCAAT
>JALLOX010000472.1:0-11282 GCA_036939695.1 Thalassiosira ordinaria | reverse complement strand
CTCTCTGATGCATCTCGGTGTTTCTGCACATGAAGGCAATAAGAGTTGGTGCTGTCATGAGTACCTAAGATGTTATACTATGTAACGTGTGAGTAAAATACCACTGGTTATGCATATGATTTCTTGTTTGAGTACACATAATCATTGATTGATTCGTATGGATATATTAACCAGCGGCGGTATGAGGTTATGATATCAATGAGAGAATAGGCCAGCTTTTACATCTTTAGTTTCTATTCTTACTGATTGTAGAGTGTGTGGACAATCAACAATCAGGCAAACAAGTATGGAGAGTGGACGAGCTCGGGCATTGTAATAACAATCGTAAAATAAAACAATGATGATTAAGTTAGACCAACCCGCGGTTAGAGTATTAACGGAGTGTATGGCAAAGTACCCCGTATTATGCGAGGTCGATTTGGTTATGGACATATCTAAAATGCTCGAAGTAATTGCAATAAACTTTAGCAAGTGGTGCGAGGTGCGAGTGAATCAACATGAAATTACCGTACACCAAAAGCAGTAGCTTTAAATCACCCAAATTCATCTCTTCTTTTGAAAATCCCTTTTCCCACTGACATAATCCTGCCAAAACTGAAAATCTACATCATCAAAATTATCCTTGGCATCCTCATTGGTGGCTAACAATTCCAAAAATCTACCCAAACCCAACAGTTCACTATCACTACTTCCTCTACCACTACCGTCACCACTTCTCTTTTTCTTCTTATTGCGATAATACGCCGTACACTTCAATCCACTGCCCAGATTCAATGCAAAGTTTCGTGCCAAATCATCCAAATGTACAGTATTGTGACTATTCCATTGGGGAAATTTGCTCCATATGATTTGAAGTGGTTTGACGTGATGTGATATCTTTTTGCCCGAGCGGTTCGTGCTGACTATTTCGAACATGGATGTTTTGTCCATTACGAAGCATATTTTGTAGCCTGGATGGGTTAGCATACCTAATTCTGTCAGCTTGACCTAGTTAGTTGATTGTTTGTTTGTTGGTGTGTTGTTTTTTGTGTCATCAAATAGTGTCATGTGTAAATATTGATATTGGAGATACATCCACGACAAGGAAATAGTACACAAAGAAACAATGAACCTACCTCCAACCACCTCCAAGAAGTCTGAGACCANGAAAAGGAAATTGGTTTGTACACAAAGAAACAATGAACCTACCTCCAACCACCTCCAAGAAGTCTGAGACCAAACCACCAAATCATAATACTTGTATGTCCACGTCAAAAACTCATCCATGTACGGTCTCTTGAGCTGATTGGCCACGGCATCATTCGACGAACCAATATCCATCGCGCTCGAGGCATTTTCACGTAGAGTTTTGGAAGAAAAGTCTAGCAGGGTGTGATCTAGGTCAAGAACCAGGAGTGGTTTGTGAGTAGTGTTATTGTCTGAGGATCGAGGAGGGTTGATTATGTGCACATTGGTAGATTCAGTAAACTTTTGAAGGTTGTCTTCTTTGGCTTTATGTTGAACCCACTGTTAGTTTTGAAACAAATACAATTGGCGTGAGATGAAACTGATCATACAGATCCCACCCCGCCCAGCAAATATTGTATGATTTACTCAGCAAAACTCACCTCCTCACTGCCAGCATTAAAATCCAAATCAAAATCATCGATAATATCCGGCAAATCCTCCTTCTCGGATGGATCCACAAATATCTGCTCCTCAGGAGTACCCATCAAAATGAACTGATGTACCACTCCACTGGAACTATTGCCGCCCTTGGCCTTTAGGTCGGATAGGGGCGTATCATCACCCACAACCACTCCTTTGTTGCCTTTTAGGCCAATGAGCTTTTGACGTTTGGGAAGTATGCCCGTTTTTCCGCATAGTAGCTCCTTTACCTCGCCAACGGTTGTGGATGTGGATGGTAGGTCTTCAAGAGTTATTTTCTCCTTGCCATATTTGGCAATCATGGTTACTGTTGGTTGGGCTGAAGCGGCCACTGCTGCTGCGGCTGCGGGAGGCTTGGTGGCTTCCATGATTGAGATTATTGGAAGGCGACGGAGGTGGGTACGGGAGACAGCGGCGGAGGATGGAGTCGACGCAGGGGATGGAAAAGCAGCAGTCAAGTGGAAGGCAGATGCAGCAAAACATGAGCACCAGGGCAGACCCTAGAGCTAGAGAGGCGGCGGCAGTGAATGGGCAATGCTCTAGAGAGAGCTGAGAGAGAGCGTGATCCAAGGAGCGGACGGGGCGGGGGGGCGGGCAAAGAAAGAAAGCCCAAGAAAAATAATGTGCCAAGAGCAACGGACGGAAATGGGAAACAGCGATCAAATGCGAGTAATTACGCGAATATCTGATTAGGAACTCATATTTCATTTGTAAAGGTATCGCCAATTCCCATTTCCCATCCAGGCAGAGAACCAAAAGATCCCCAAAATCGGCCTCGCAGATCGGTATACCTCCCAAATTTGGATTATACCCCCCATAAGACCCCTTTTCGGCGCCAGCCTAGTCTGAGTGTTATACCCCCCTGCAAGCTCCAAGCTAGATTTGGTAGCGTGTGGAACGAAGGGGGGATATTACTTTTGTCGGGAAGGTCTCGGACTCAGCCTAGCATGAGAATTATACCCCCCAGGGGGGTATACTTCGTGGTACTCCACTGTAGTTCTCGGCCTCGCGGCGCCCTTGCTTGACAACCACAACTCTCGCCTCGCTCTACCACCAGGTACGATGGCCGCTCACCGTCGCCTACTCTTCTTCCTACTCGGCCTTGCAGCCATAGGCAGCTGGAGCAATGTTCCTTATGCGGCCGCCGACGACAATGCTGCCGTTTGCACCGCCGACGATCAACGGGAAGAATGCTCCAACGTCGAAACCGCTGATGATGAGGCTGAGGTCGATGATGCAGTTTGCGTTGACAATCATGAAAGTTGCAAAGACTGGGCCTCCACGGGAGAATGCGACAATAATCCTGGATATATGCTTTCGTATTGTCGGCGTAGCTGTAATGTTTGTCATCATGAACTCGAGTAAGTAAAGTTAGCATCATTTTGTATATCTCTGCTTAATGATAAAATTTGTTCACATCTTATGCTCATGCCAATTCAATCTTCTAATAAATTCCACAACAAATCAACCCAGCTCAAATGACTTTGGAAAGCCACAATTAATCCCAGCCCACATTGCCCCTCAGGTAAAAGAAGTCATATCCAACTCCATAGAATACATGAAATCCATTCAATCCAATCCCAAATACGCATCAGTCATTAACGAATGCACCAACAATGAAGAGAATTGTTCCCAATGGGCCTTGGGAACAGGATGCCAAGATAATCCAAGGTATATGCTCATGGAATGCTCGCCCGCATGTAATAGCTGTGATTATATACTGGATATGAGACGAAAATGTATGTTGGATCCGGAGGGGAAGGATGCATTGGAGATGGGTGGTATGGATGCCTTGTTTGAGAATATGGTACGTGTGGCGGAGAAGGAGAATTTCCAACCTACAGTGCTATCCAGACCATTGAAAAAGGATGGAACGACTTTATCATGTGACGAGGACATTACCAATCCATGCAATGTACACATTGGTCCTTGGGTAATCACACTGGAAAATTTCATTTCTCCAGAAGAAATCACCGTCCTAAAAAACTGGGGTGCCAAAATGGGATACGAACGTTCCCAAGCTGGTGACGAGATCATTGAGGCACGTACCTCCTCCCACGCTTGGTGCAATGACAACTGCTACGATGACCCCATGGTGGTCGATCTGCGCAAACGGATAGAAAAGGTTACCGGCATTCCCCAGGAGAATTATGAAATGTTGCAGTTACTCAAGTATACCCCTGGAACATATTACCGACCGCACAATGATTACATTGTCAAGCATACAGAACAATCCCACGGACCCAGATTATTAACCTTCTTTATATACTTCAATGAGGTGGAGGAGGGTGGAGCAACGCGCTTTCCGGCATTACAAACACCCGATAGCGAGCAGGGACTGAGTGTCCAGCCCAAGCCGGGGAGGGTGCTAATATGGCCGTCAGTGAAGGATGATGCACCGTATAAGGAGGATAGACGGACGGATCATGAGGCTGTGCCGGTGGTGAAGGGTGAGAAGTATGCGGCGAATGCTTGGATTCATCAGAGGGACTTTCAGACGACGTTTCGGGCGGGTTGTCCTAGTTGATGGAAATATTATTTTCAGTTACTTTCAGCTCAAGAGATAATAACTTTACCTTTGCTTGGAATGAACTCCTGAATCTTGGTCAATCAATGATGCTCTTGAGTTGCATAATCAATGATGACGAGTAAGAGGAAGTACATGGTGTATGTGAGGCAATAAGAAGGTACAGCTGGTCATATTTTATACTCCTGCTTCTCGAGAGATAGGCTTCATGAATACCGATTCTGCCAGGTAATTATATCATGAGGCATTGTTCAAGTGTCTCTACAAAAAGCGAGGTGATGCATTCTACTACCTCTACCTAAACACTTCTTTGATTTGTGAGGTTGCATTGAATGGATAGTGCTTGATTTGTGCATGTGCTTGTGGAAAAGTCAACCTTGGTAGTGATAATCTACTTCAAACGCCATCTATGTTGTTGACTAACTGATCTGAAAAGGTTGCCAACATAGCTCACAAAGAGATGAATAATGCTCTACACGAGCGAGACTAGCGGCTAATCTATCAACTCAGACATTATTTGGTCAAGGTTGGAGGCAGTTTGAGTATGGAAAGTGAATTCCTATTGATCATGTCGAATGTTGCGTGACACCTCCAGCATGTAAAAAATCAACTGACACTCCACAAGTTGTTCAAGTTCAGCAAAATGAGACGAAGGTTCAGATATAAGTATGCTGAAATCATGGCTGAAATTTTCAAGTGGCTCAATTTTCATGTGAACTCATCTCAAATTTTCAGGCAATCCCCTAGTGGCTTTACAATCTCACATCGTACAGCCATATTCATGTCAACAGCTCCTTGGTCATAACAACACAAAACCAAATACTTGTTTGTCCTGAGATGTCTACACTTACCAAAGAAGCAACCTTTCTTCTTCCAATCGGGGAGGAGGAGGAATCGTTTGAGATTGTGGAGGAACCAGCTGATGAGTCAACATTGCTTGACAGCGATGTCGTCGAGGCCAAACTCACCAAATCCAAAGCAAGGACTGCCATGCTTGCAGATGAAGCCGAGAGCAGCATTCTCGAGTTGCAGCGATTACTTGGAAAGACCAAGACTGGAACAGCTACCCGTGACGAGAAAGATTTGTTGCTCTCATTGAATGCAAAGCTGAGCGCGCTGAAGGTGGATATCAAAGAGGCAAAGACAGTAGAGAAAGAGTCCGAGATTGAGTTCCTGAGATCAACGGCAAGGAGCAAGGTTGCCGACGTCAAGTTAGCTATGAAAGAGAAAGATATCCGTCGCGCACTGAATGCGAGCCAGTCCGCTGAAAGTGTTGACATTGCATTCATTGTCGATTGCACATCATCTATGTCTTCATACATTTCTTCTGTAAAGGACTCTATCCAGGAGATTGTTGAGCGTGTACGTGCTACAAATCGAGATATGAACCTGCGACTAGCCATCGTGGGATACCGCGACATTCACGATAGTAAAAGGTTTGAAGTTCTTGATTTTGTCACGTCATTGGACTCTTTCAAGTGCTTCCTCACAAATCTACGTGCTGCCGGTGGTGCTGATACCCCTGAAGACATGGCTGGCGCAGTAAAGGAAGCAAATAAGCTATCATGGGCCAATCCATCAAAGGTTGCATTCATCATTGCAGATGCACCTTGCCACGGAAGGGAATTCCACACCTATGATGATTCTTACCCCGGTGGAACTCCAGGCATTAATATCATTGATGAGCTGGTGTGCCTACAGAAACAAGCAGGGCAGGGGACGATGTCTTTAACCTTTGGAAGAATCACAAATCAGACTGATGCGATGATTGGACGCTTTCAGGCACGTGGCATTTCCATTGAGCAAGTTGGTATCGAGGAGGCAAATAAACTGACTAAAACCGTCACCGCATCTGTCAGGAAATCCATTTTCAAGACAATTGCTACCAAAGGAAGGCCAGGTGCTTCGGTTGCATTTGCACCAATCTCAAGTGTTGGAGATCTTCTCAAAACAGGGTATAGATCAGCAAGAATGTCGGCTAATTTGAAAAGCTATACCATTTCTCCAAGCCATCCTACAGCCATTGACTGGAAGAAGCAACCATACAGCAAGGTCAAGGTCTATCGCAACATCAATATCAAACACATGTCAGACCTTCAAAATCCATTGAAAATGGGGTTCCTCAGGTTCCTCCCAAAGAGCACTGTCCACCGTACCGATAAGACATATGAAGATACAATGCTGATGCGCCGTGCCCCGAGCCCTTTTGCAGAAGGCGAAATCCGTCTGGCATATCATGGCCAGCTTGCCAAGGAGGAAAGGAATCTTGAAGGCCATTCAATGGTGATGAAGTCATTCAAGCACCTTGGGAAGGGAGTCCATGACCGTGACCAGTATCTGAAGCAGATGGAGGTGTCAGCCATCGCACACTTCTTGGCAAAGGAGTACAACAAAATCAAGCCTTCTCACTGCCTTGGAATTAATGTACTTCCAGTTATTGTTGTTGAAGAGGTTGACGAAAAGAATGAGTCAAATGGAAACCGCCGTTTTTGTACTGAGCATCTTCTTCCTACCGATGGAACTGAGTTTACAAAGTACAGCAACAATACTGGTTATTGGGATGAGGATAGCCTCAATGAGACATTGCTTCGCTACACAAAGTTCACTCATGATGCCACCCATGGTTACATCATAGTGACTGACCTGCAAGGTGTTCGCAAGGGGAACACCTACCACCTAACTGATCCGGTCATTCTTTGCAAAGATATTCTTCGCTTCGGGAATACCAATCTTGGCGAAACGTTCATCAAAAAGTGTATTGATTCTACAAGCGAACATATGAAGGAAAATGGGTGGCTCTGATGATTTTGATTATGTTCCTTTTGGTATCTTGATTGTGAAGTTGAAAAGTTTTGGCAGTGCAGCGTTCAAATTGAGAGTCTGGTATTGTGTGGCGCTCAATTCCAATATGAGGCATCAGTGATGATCAATGAAGTAGAGTCTAAATGTGTCTCGTGTGGTGGTAAATCATATTTTACTAACATTAGGGGAAACAGATATGGTAGAATCATAAAACATGCAATTTGGAGCTTTGGTGGGGGGGGGGGTCAGATTTACTAAGCATAAACTATTTTTTGTGGTAGCTCAAAATTTGTACGTGTTCCATTATTAGTTGTACAAGTCATGCTTGAGAAACTGTTGATTGTGTGTTTGGTCAAGGAAATAGTAACGGCAGAGAAGAGGGCAATGGAGAAGATGGGAGTCGATCCACCTTAAAATAATAGTGAGATATTTGGCAAACAGAATTTGAAAAGGATTGGAAGTAGTTTGGTGATGATTGCTCACCAACAGGTTCAAGATTTTTGGCGAGTTTAGAACAATGCCAAGATCAAGGAAATCACCCATGCGAGGATATGTCTCCTAGCCAAACATTGCCTAGGTGGCATGCTAAACGCAGAATATATTCAGCTTGCCAATAGGGTTCTTACGATAACCAATATGTGAACATTGCAGATTTTATATCAAGTGGTTCTACCTTATGAGTTCTGCTTTTTCCTTTCAATTTGCAGATTTTGTGGTTTGGCCAACATCTTCGATCCATCTGCTTCTAGAACAATAACGAACCTCTTTTTCTCCTCTACAAATCGGACTACTTTGGCTTTCTTTCCATTGTATTGGGACGATGCTACAAGGTCTTTGATGGTAACCTCTTGCCCTTCCAAAGCCCTCCTTTTGCTACCCTTGCAAGTATATTTATGAATTTGTCGCCAAGATGCAGCCGAGCAGTCTTTTGAGCAATACAACACTTTGTCATCATTGCATAATGAGCAGTACATCAACTTTATGCCTCCTCTGTCACAGTGATAACATCTTTCCATTGTTGGAGTAATTGAATCACTTTTGGATCCAGTTGCTGCCATCATATTCATGATTTGATCTGCCATTTCATTCATATTCATATTGTGCTCCATATCACTAGCAGTCATTGGAGATGGTTGTCGATCGAGATTACTAGGGATGACTCCACTCTTTTGGCCCATCTTTTGCTCAATTCTTTTAACGCCTTCATAGGCTGTACTGAAGGCACCAATTTCATCAAATACTATTTTGTAGCACTTCAGTGCAACTTCAAAGTGACCAAATTCCTCCATGCTATCTGCCAGTTGATAGAGAACCTCTCTGTGCAAATCTTTGTCTGCCTTTAACTCACATTTGTATTTCGCTAAGACAGTCTTGAAATGCTCCACAGCTAAGCAAGAGTCGCCAAGATATTTGTAGCAGCACCCGATATGTTCATGTGCCATGGCACACATGTTTTGGTTCTTTTCCTCTTCAGCTACTTTGATCAAGTCTTCATACTTGCCAATTGCAGCTTTCATGTCATCTTTTTTGCGTGTCGCAAGAAGCCGATTCGCCTTAGATAGCAACTGCCGACCTTGCTTGCTCAGCTTGGGTAGTTTTGCTTTCTTATGCTGCGCATACTGGGCATCAAGCCAATCCAATGCTCCAGAGATCATCTCCCAGTGTGTTCTATTGTCCTGACAATAATCAATTGCCTCGCCTTCGTGGCCTACTTGGATCAGTTTGTTCATACCTAAACTTTTCTCTGATTCCCAGCATAGAAGGAGTGGTGGGACATGTGGATTCATATCAATAGCATGGTTGAGGAAGCGCTTGGACTTTTTGCAACTTCCTTTTGATGCATATGTGTAAAGGGCTCTAGTGTAATTCCACAATGCTGTGATTTCATCAGTTAGCTGGTCCTCTCCGAACTTAGCCTTGAGCAAGTAATGAAGTCTCTCATCGAATTCCCCATTACTCCCCGTTCCGTCTAGGGCAATGAGCAATTGTTTGTGTCGGGCTCCCAATTTATCATTAATATCATTGGCGAGGCATTCTTGTAGAATGTCATATGCTTCTTTTGTCTTTTTATTCATGCTGACAAGATAGCTTCCAAGCATATACAGCAATCGCACGTAATTCTTTGTTGGTTCATAGTTGTACAAGTTGCCTTTCACGAATTCTTTTGCTCGAAGAAGGTCAACCAGTTCACGACCTGCTTCAACACCTTCCCTCAATGTCTTTTCCAAAGGATCATTTTCTGATGCAGCTTTGGCAATTGCTTCTTCTTTGGAACTAAACCGCCTTCCGGCATTGTTGAATGCCAATATGTATGAATATAAGCAAAGCCGGCTGATACCTTGTGCTTGACTCGGCAGAGCAGGATTCATTGAAGCCAAGGGTCTCCTACAAAACTCATTTGATTTCATTACAGCCCAAATCTTCTCCCGACATTCCCTTTTACTGGGCTCGCTGTAGTAAGTCTCCACTACAAATGCATAGTCATCTTGTTTAAGTTCGTCCGAACCAATCCCTCCCATATCCTCCCCCGGAGGAACCATCAAAAGACCACCCCGAGTAAGCGTTGTACGAGGGTCATACCTCCAACGAAAGAACGCACCCCGATAAAACTCAAGGAAGAAATTATCCTTGTTTGTAGGAGTGACGAGCACCTCTACATCACCGTATTGTCGACCTAAGCAGGTCTTCATTGAACTAATCGAATGGCTACACGAAATCTGCTTCAGTCCAGGATTGCCCCCCACGACAAAAGATCCATTGTTCATCATGATGCCAAGTAATATCAGTGCCTACAAAACGGGTCCCAACCTGGCGCCGAACGCGAGCTCGGGCGGCTANTCCATCAAAGGTTGCATTCATCATTGCAGATGCACCCTGCCACGGAAGGGAATTCCATACCTATGATGATTCTTATCCCGATGGAACTCCAAGCATTGATATCATTGATGAGCTGAAAATCCTGCAGGAGCTAGGAGTTCAGAACTCGATGACTATCACATTTGGAAGGATCACAGAACAGACCGACTTGATGGTCGAGCGTTTTCGAGAACTCGGTATCCATCTGGACCAGGTGGGTATTGAGGAGGCAAGCAAGCTCACCAAAACCGTCACTGCATCTGTTAGGAAGTCCATTTTCAAGACAGCCACCGCCATGGGAAAACCAGGTGCTTCGGTTGCATTTGAGCCTATCTCTAGCATTGAAGGTCTTCTCAAGACTGGCCATAAACCTGCACGGATGTCTGCAAGCCTCAAGGACTACACCATATCTCCCAGTCATCCTACAGCCATTGATTGGAAGAAACAACCATTCAGTAATGTCAAGGTCTATCGCAATATCCGTATCAATAAAATGTCTGACCTTCAAAATCCACTGAAAATGGGGTTGCTTCGGTTCCTCCCAAAGAGCTCTGTCCATCGTACAGATAAGACATTTGAATCTACCATGTTGATGCGCCGTGCGCCGAGCCCTTTTGCAGAAGGGGAAATCCGCTTGGCATATCATGGCCAGCTTGCCAAGGAGGAGAGTGATCTTGCCAAAGAAGGCCATTCAATGGTGATGAAGTCATTCAAACATGTGGGCAAGGGGGTCAATGACCGAAATCAATACTTGAAGCAAATGGAAGTATCAGCCATCGCTCATTTCTTGGCCAAAGAGTACAACAAGATCAAGCCTTCTTTTTGCTTTGGAATCAATGTGTTGCCAGTTATTGTCGTTGAAGAGGTCGACGCAAAGAATGAGTCAAGTGGAAACCGCCGTTTTTGCACTGAACATCTTCTTCCTATCGATGGAACCGAGTTTACTAAGTTCAGCAACAACACTGGTTATTGGGATGTGGATAGCCTAGATGAGACATTGCTTCGCTTCACCAAGTACACCCATGATGCCACTGATGGTTACATCATAGTTACTGACTTGCAAGGTGTCCGCAAGGGTAACACCTATCACCTGACTGATCCGGTCATTCTTTGTAAAGATATTCTTCGCTTTGGAAACACCAATCTTGGTGGGAAGTTCATCAAGAAGTGCATTGATTCAACTAGTGCACATATGAAGGAAAATGGTTGGCTCTGAAAAATGGCTGTGGTATCTGATTTGCAGTCATGGGACTAATGTCTCCATGTTTGTAGTGTTACGCAGTTTGAGCGGTCAATGAGTCGCTGGGGGAGGTAATCGGAGGTTGAAACATTCGTAAAGTCACGTGAAGAAGTTAATGATATAGGTACATCATATTGTACCTCACTAACAATGTTGATTATTAAGCCAGTTTATCATACAATAGCTTAGTCTCTAGGTTGAACTACAGAA
>JALLOX010000471.1:0-11827 GCA_036939695.1 Thalassiosira ordinaria | reverse complement strand
TTTTAGTATGATACATACGTAATAAAATGTCAGACAGACCACCGGGCTGCATTCAAGTCCAAAAAGTATTCATTGTTACGGCTGGAGAGGGGGCCCATCCAGGGCAGATCTATGGCCTGGCTGGATGACAGAGATATTTTTCTGTATTAGCGCAGTGCATGAACATATGAATATTATTATGAGTATTCATGTTCGAAAATCTAGCTTCTATATGTCTTTTGTTGTAGCTTGCAGCTGCTGCGTACTCAATTCTCATTGGATGTCAGAAAACGTTTCAGAATCTTTCTATTGCACATGTGTATGGTAGGAATTAGTATCAGATCTTACATTGGTACGTGGTCGCATAGAGGTAATATCTTTTGTTGAAAGAACTTTTTGCTTTTTCAACAGCAACAGATGAAGATCAAGAATTCTTTTGACAATGACGACGACGGAGGAGAGCCGAGAGCCGAGAGGCAAGCAGCGCTGCCCCCACCGAACACCGAGGCCATAATTTCAATCTCCAGTCCAGACTTCAGATCTCAATTGCTGCTATCACGTCTTCGCTATCGAGTATCCATTGCCATCGACAATAGACAACGTTGGTAGCCTCCGTCCGCTGCATTCATCCATAAAACCAATCAAAACATTCATCCTTTATTGTAAACCAATCAAACTCCATCATCAATCTAACTCCCCCAACCAAAACATGACAGACTCCCCAACCATCATAAACAACTACATCGCCGGTCAAATCGTCCCGCCCACCACCTCCCAATACCTACCCGTCCACGACCCCACCAAAGACGATACCTCCACCCCCATTGCTTCCGTGGCCCTTTCTTCCACCGCCGATGTCGCCTCTGCTGTTTCCGCTGCCCACGCTGCCTTTCCTAAATGGAGCAGTATGACTGTGAAAAGTAGGGCGGCAATCATGTTGAAGTTTCATGCGTTGGTGAGGGAGAATAGTATGGAATTGGCACAGTTGATTGTTCAGGAGAATGGGAAGAACTTGACAGAGGCTTTGGCGGATGTTGCCAAAGGTAAGTGAGAAAGAAAGAGAGAGGGTAGTTTTTGGTAAGGTGGAGTAGAAAACGATGCGGTAAACTGCTTCTTCTTCCCATGAAGTGCTTTGCCGTGATTCCGAGATGTGATTTACATAGAGTGTTTTTTCTTTTCTCAGGAAAGGCTTTGCTGCGATTCCGATATTCATACGAGTTGGTGTCTTTGTTGTTCAGTTGGGGAGAATTATAACGATCTTTCAAAGGGCTGCACGAAGGACATACAGTGTGATAGTACGCAGTTGTGCTGTTTCTCCCTGAGCAAGAGCTGTTCTGTTCTGTAGAGATCGTAGACACTTGTTTTTGTGGTTGGTGTTGATTGCAGTAGATGGGGATGCTGAAGTAAAAGCGATATCGTATTTTCGCTGTTTCTATTGATAAGGTGATAAATGGCGATTTCTTCATTTTTCTTGCTTTTGGGTTGGTACAACTCTTGTCTCAATCTGGAGTAGGAAAAGGTTTTCAGCTCTCGACATCCCAGAGACGAGATGATGTCCATTGCCTAATCCATTTTTTTGAGAAAGAACTGAGGTTATGAAAAGGGAGAAGGAATAGTGGGCACAGGTGGGCACCAGAAGAGCAGGGAAATATCTTTTCCAGAAGCGTTTTTTTCTATGAGTCGATCTTTTCTTGTGCCTTCTTGAGAGAGTGATAGATTTGTGGTCTTCATTGGGCTCTCCTTGCATGATTTTGAAGCGGTAGCATATCTTGATTTCCAAGACTTCTTTGTTCTCATATTGTTTCATTCTACAATACTTCATTTGACAACAAAGGTAACGAGACTGTTGAGTATGCTTGTTCGTTGCCACAGCTGATGCAAGGCAAGATTGATCGTGTCAGCTCTGAGGTAACATGCCGTGACCGCCTTGATCCATTGGGAGTCGTGGCTAGCATTGTACCATTCAACTTTCCATTCATGGTACCCCATTGGACACTTCCCATAGCCTTAGTCACTGGGAATACAGTCGTGCTAAAGCCCAGTGAGAAGGTACCATTAACAATGTATAAGGTTGTGGAACTGTTTGAAAAGGCAGGATTTCCAAAGGGTGTTATCAATTTGGTCAACGGAACAAAGGAGGTTGTAGAAAGTTTGATTGATCATCCTTTGGTTAGGGCGGTGACATTTGTGGGTTCCTCACCTGTGGCGAAATTGGTATCTGATAGATGTCATTCGTTGAACAAACGTTGTACAGCGTTGGGCGGGGCAAAGAACCATCTTATTGCATTGCCCGATTGCGACGTGGAGGGTGCCTCAAGTGATGTGGTGGTGAGCTACGCAGGCTGTGCTGGGCAACGATGCATGGCAGCCTCCGTTCTACTTGTCGTGGGCGATAAAGAGGGTACACAGCAGCAGGCACTATTGCAAAAGGTCATCGAAAAGGCATCCGCCATCCAACCTGGAACAGAACCGGGAAAGATGGGCCCTGTGATTGATGGACAATCCAAGAAGAAAATTTTGTTTTATATTGAGCAAGCTGAGAAGGAGGGTGCTAAAATTTTATTGGATGGACGGTCATGGATGACAAAGACGGAGTGTGCAGAGGGAAATTGGATTGGACCGACGGTTATTCTGCATGAGAATAAGACTGACAAGGCTATGAATGAGGAAGTCTTTGGACCAGTGAGTGATATTATCTGTAATAGAATTGCTTCCTACTTAATTGTGCTGGTCTTAAGTTCACCAATGCGTGCCGTTTGTTAATTCTTGCCTCATTCATTATTTGAACACAATGTCAAGGTGTTGAGTGTGTACAACGTGAGCACATGGCAGGAGGCAATTGCCATTGAGAATGCCAATCCATTTGGCAATGCGGCCGCAATCTACACTACCAACGGTGGGCATGCAGATTGGTTTATGAAAAGAGTGAGGGCTTCGGTAAGTTTGGTTTATAAATATTGGGGCTTTTGGTGTATTGTATGTGATCCGTATATCACTCATATGCATCTGTTCCAAATGATTTGCAATAGATGCTGGGTGTCAACATTGGAATTCCTGTACCAAGAGAGCCTTTTAGTGAGTCGTTTTGTGCTTACTAATACATTGTTTGTGGTACATTTTTTACTTGCATCTCCTGAGGTCTTGTGCAACAGTCATTCTCATCTCTACTGTCAAATCTCTTTCTTGCAGGTTTTGGAGGTCTCTATGGCACAAGGTCAAAGTATGGAGACATGGACATTACAGGTGACGGGGCAATTGAATTCTTCACGAATAGGATCAAGATCACGAGCAAATGGCCTGTGCCATCAGTGCCAGAGTATGTTATGGGGTTGGAGAAGCAGGAGGAGGAGAAGAAAGGTGACAGTGTTGATCATGCCAATTTTGCTGGGAGAATGTAGATAAGTAGGAAGAGTGCTGGAAGAGTGGGAAATTCCTCATGCTAAACAAACTGAATATGCACGAGAAATTTGGCGCAATACAATGCATCAATAAATGTTAGCAATGCTAGATGCCACTGGGAATAAACTGCTAAAATAGAGCATCTAGCTATGACAATATTCCTGCTTTTGATTCCCCGCAGTGGGGATGGTCCAGGCAGGGTTTCCGTCCACCGACCAATAAGCTCTAGTTTTGTCTAACAAATTTAGTTCGACTGGATTTCGAGCCGGCCTCGCCTGGATCTTGAAGAAATGGATGAGGCCGGCTTGAAATCCAGTCGCCTCATTTCGTAATAGACAAAACTACAATAGCTTGTTTCTGGGAGTTACGAAAAGCTGGACCATCCCTGGAGTGGGGAGCACAACCTACCCCCTGAATGTGCCTCCTGGTTGACTGCTAGAGATAGACATGTCAAGGTGTAAATCTGTAGACTGACAGAAGAAGTCGGAAAGAAGCCCTTGTGATACAAATGAACGTAAATTCAACTGGATGCAACTCAACATGAAGAGAACTAATTCAAGAAAGCCAGCCTATTAATTGACACCACTATATTTCTTTCTAGAGACGAACCTTTTCATAAACCAGGTGCCTAGAGCCAGAGGTTCATTCATAGATACCATACAGCACATTCCTCTTTCTACTCCCATTTTAGATGCAATTGGCCCTGATTTTTCTCACTCTAGTTCTAACTATACTTTTTATTCTACTCCTCTACTACTCTGTGGAACTTGTTGCGTGGAGGATCAACACAAACCTGGAGCAAAAAACTATTGATACACTTCTTGTACTCTCTATGTTCATCTCTACAACCTTCTTGCTGTGGCCATGCCACAGATTTTGTCTCATATTACTTTCGAAGGTGACATTACCAATTATTGCATGCTAATCAACAAAGTCCTGGATCAAAAACTTGAGACACCCTAAAGCCATACTCTTTGTACATCCCATCAACCTTTCTGGCTGTGACCATGCCACGGCTTCTTCCTTCATTAATTTTAAGCGGTCCATCTCTCGCATCCAACATAATCCTGAAGCAAAAAATTATTAACACGTCCCAGAGCCATACTCTCCGTTTTCTTCTTTGCCCGCAAAACATCCACCAGCACCCCATTTTCATCGATCAATAATTCTGACGGTAGCAAAGTATCACCACCATTCACTCCATTGAGATAAATCTCCCTGAATATACTTGGCGTAACAATTGCCTTGAAGAAGGATCGATACTTCAGTGATGGCTTTTGAACAACTTGGAAGGTAGCCGCAGCTTTGCCGTCTGGATCAGCTAGGGCGAGGAACGGATATCCATAGGAATTGTCTGTACCGGAAAGACGTCGGATAGGGGCATCGCCAAGGGATTATCGCTACCTTCCAAACCTTTTTTGAGATAAGCAACGTCTGTGCGAAACACCATTATGACCTATTTGATTGATCGCATGGAATGTTTATTGACAGCACTCAAATCTCTTGGCAACACCTTCATTACTACCAGCCTTACCTTCAACTTCGACGCCCAAGCTAACTTTTTATACTCTCCAATAAGTTTGCTAATGGTATAAGCGCAGGCGGGGCAATAGCTATACCGATAAAAGCAAAGCATCACCTTCATCCCCCGGAACGAAGAAAGCTTGTGCGGTCGCCCATTTTTGTCGGATAAGATGAAATCTGGCACGGTGCTTCCAATTTTTAGCTCTGCGACTTGGCCATCAACTACTCCGGCGTCAGGCTTCCATCCAGCAGCGTCCCCGCTGCTACTTAGCGATTGGTTTCTTTCCGCTTGGCCTTCCTGTGAATCCCTTATTCTTCTTGGTATATATTTCATTGCTTCTCATCATGCGTTGTGGCATCCCATCCTACTCCTCTATCCTTGCTACTCATCCGAATTTGGCAGTGGAAGGTGGAAGTGGCAGATGCCAGATTGTGCATGCATGCTGCATGCATGATTGGTTGAAGGTAAGCCTGGGCAAAAATAAAATGCGGATACTTATGGTGAAAAATCAATACAAAATTGGAATTATGTACAATAGAAAAATATCAACAGATGATGTTACACTTTGACTACACGTGTAGATATTTTGACTACTCATAGTTGTATTTTTCTGATGAAAACGCCAGAAATTCAACTATGTATTTTATTTAGGCCTAGTTTGAGAATGTCCTTGGTGAAAGGTGAAGGCATAAAAATAAATGGTCCTCCATCTCTATCTTCTACTCTGCCTGGCTCAAAATAGCATTGAATCACTTGTCCAGGTGTACAATATCTTTGCATAATAGAATTTTGTGGAGAAAGCATTTTCATTACATGCTATCATGATCACAAACCTGTAACAAATTAATGTCAGAAAACAGTAAAATTCTGTTTTATTTCTCTCTGCCAATTCGCGTCTGTCCAGAATGATGATAAAATGAAGAGCCCCCGCCGCACCTGCCAAAAGTAATACCAAAGATTTCTCAAGTCATATCTAACCCTACTGATCGCGGTAAATTCTCTTCCTCTCCTGATATATGCTTTCCATTAGTTATCATTGTAACACATCCGAGGCATCCTGGGCCGTACCCATTGTGGTGGCAAGGTTCTCAGTCTTGGATGCTTTTTATATCCAGTAACTACGGTAGTGACTTTTGGCCCGCTCTTCTGTGTGACCTCATGCTTTACCTTGTCACCATCGCTAGTTGTATTGTTTGCACCCTCTCCTTCTTCTTTTTTTCTCTCTCCTTCCTTTTCCACCATCTTCTTCAACTCCAACTCACACCTACCATCCAATTTCAGCCTCCCTAGACCATCATGTGCCAACACTACCATTTCACAGTTCTTTGGATTGGCGAGCATATGAAATTGATCTATTGAGTATCGAAAGTACCTAGCTAGAAACACGCGGATTGAGATTCCATGTGCCACCAGGACGTAGTTTTGGGCTCGGCCAGATTCAAAGCTGCGCCAGAGGGAGTCTAGGAAGGTGGAGACTCGGTCGAACTTTTTTGGAATAGTTAAATTTTGTTTTGATTGGGTCGGTTGAGCAATAATATTTTTTTGGTATTGCTGTAATGTCTGAATTCTTTCAAATAGGTATGCGCCATTGCTCGTCCATTATCACTTACCACATCTGAAGCTGACTCTCCATGAGGAAATCTATAATAAAATGATCCAAACTTATGTCTCTCTGACTTAGCAGTTTTGATGACCCCTGGGTCTTGGAAATTGCCAACTGTGTAGGTATGTTGTTGTGTTGTATTGACCCACCAAAGATTGTAACAAAATAAGAAGGATAGAGAAAACAAGTAAAAAGAGTCAATGAGTATCAAGGATATCATGAAAGAACAGTCCCAATATCCCCGAAATTTATTGCTGATATTTCAAATTTTCCCTTCTCTTGCTAAATATGCAAATACCCCAGGGCAGATATCATCGGCGGCGACAACTTCCTTAAAAAAAATTGGCTTGACATATAAAAAACATGCCTTTCTCCTGGATAATGAACCATTGCAACCAGGTTGAAAGATCCACCTAAAGTCCACAACAAATGCGTAGCCAATGTCAGCCCCTCCTTTCTCGAAAGCTTAAATCCGAGTCTTAGGCAGCTGGTACTAAACATGGCAGCCTCGAAACTCTGACAGATATTCAAAGTTTAATAAAAAACCAACAATAACGCAAAAGACGGAACATCTGTGCCCCATTCCTCCAACCAGAGTCATATCTCTCTTCACGAATCTAGCAAAAACTCTGTACTGATATCAAACAAACAGCGCCTTTCGATATTTCCTCCATTCACAACATTTTTCATACACACTCACAATCCTGTTCCCTAATCCTCGGATCCTCATGCCAAGTCAATCCCATCTCCATCAACCTCGTATACCACATCTTCAACCGTCTACTCCGTTCCTTGATATGTCCAAATTCCACCTCCGGATCACACCATGCCGCAACGATTCCATGAAATGTTTCCACCGTCCTTGCATAGGGTGATACGATAAAGTGTACACTTTCATTGGGTGGGAGTTGATCCCGTAAAGCTTTACCGGCCATGCGTGCCATATCCCATCCTAGTTTGGTAAGACGCATGGCGTTATCAGCTTTTGTTGCGTATAATGTTTCGTCGATGTTGCCCTCAGATTGACCGTGTCGTACCATGATTAGTTTGGAGGGGAGACAGGTGGAATTAAAAGCCAAGATATCTTCGGTAGAGGATCGACGGCTGTAGTGGGATCTTCTCCTTTGGAGAGAATCGTCAATGGATCCTGCTATTTCATCATCATCATCATCATCAGTGAATTCCTCGTTGATGGGTGGAGGTTCGGACCATAGAAAATCCCCCTCTTCCTCTTGCTCCTTGTCACTGATATCTATTCTCTTTTTCTTATTTCTCTTGGGAGTGGGAGGCGAGGAGGAGAAGGAAGGTGCGTAATTCTCAAAATGACTCCAGTTGCTATTTCTGGGATGAAAGTCAAAGGATGCTTCCTACACAACCACAGCAAAAGAAATAAAATGAGCACACCACTATCACGCAATATAGCAAAACAGTTACAAAATATCTTGAGGNCGATCCATCAATGACAACCTCTTTTGTTCGGACATTCTCCGTTTGCCCATCCCATTCGATCCATTGCTTGCCAATGAATCCGATCGTTCTCTTCCTCTAATCTCATCTCCACTATCTTGGTAGCTTCTGGTATTGTTGACGATATTGCCGGTGTTGTTATCGCCTCCTTTGGTCCTATATTTATTCTGATCTGCATCATTGTTTTTGTTTTTGAATCTCGGCCTCATTGGCGGTTTTCTTTGATCCTCTCCACCCTCCTCGTCGACTTCATTTCCGTCGTCCCAACTAACCGATGGAGAGCGGGATCGTCGGCTCTGATTATCGGTTAGAGTCAGCCATAACTTTGCGGAGCACGCAAATAGGACGAGCGAATAGATGAGATCTTTGCTTACAGAGGAAGAACCGACAGTAGCAGTTGACATGATCCGTATCAGAGCACCTAGTACCAAGACCTAGTATGTGGCAAAGGTACAATGAACAGCAAGCGGTGTCTCTGATTGATCCACTGAACGAGATGGGTGATAGCAGGCGACAGCGTTGGGAACTGGGAGTTGGGCGGGAGTGGGAGGCAGGATGAGGGGGCGCTACTCTGGCTAGGCGAGGGGAATTCATTTAGCGGGCGGGACCAAAAGGAAAAAGTGCGCGGATATTTGACGATCGGAGAGTATTGCTTTACCTCATGCACTCTTTGAGAGCAATTCCTCGCGCCCGCTTTACTCATGGGCGGCCGGCATATTAGATATCGGTTTCGTAAAATATTCATTCACATTAGAGTATCCTACACGTGGAGATAGATGTAGTACATTCTGTACATAGAGATATGTTGTTTTGATTTTTTTGAATCTTCTTAGGATATCCATTTTTGCTAACCTCTAAACATCATTAGGCATACTTGAAATATTTAAAATGCACTTTAGTGTTATGATTAGAAAAATATTTTTCTATTATAATTCAACGTATTTATTTATTGAATGTATTTTGAAATCGTAAAATTATTTTAAATATATAAGCGCTACCTCAACCTGGTGCACAAGTTTAGGATAGGAGAGGTGAAGTCTTTAGTGGATTTAATACACAGAACATTCGACATTGAACATTGAGGCATGAGATGATGGTAGATAATGAATCATCCTTCCTGTTCTTTTCCATTTTCTCCTCCAGAGTCCCCCGTCCTTGTACAATATGTACGTCCGCCCCCCCGCCCTTCATTATTCTCCATTCTCCCTTCACCTTGCGACTTCTACTTCATACTTCACTCAATCCAACAAATGGAGGCGGTGAAGTAATGCGCATGATGCCGATGCTCTGAGATTTACAATACCATAATTCCTTGAGCGCACCCCTGCTCGATCTGCGGCAAGTAAACTCCCTCCAACTTCAATCCTTTCTCAGACTGCGGCGGGGGCGCTCTTCCGGCGCTCTTCACAGTTGCTCCTTTCCACATTCTAGACTTTGGGCTAAAGGGCGCTTGCCGTACTATCATGCAAATTCTTCCCTCGGGCAGCCACATTAGTACCAGTAGCTCCAACACCAACATTAGAAACAGACGCATATATAATTTAGCCAAGATACTCCAGTGGGTGGCAGCACTGCCGATATTCATTTTCATATTGTTTAATAGCGCTGTGGCTTTCCTTACACCATCATCGGAAGCAGCAGCAGAAGGAGTAGGAGGAGACGAAGAGAGCAACATCCTCTTCATTACTAGGTCCTTTTGGAGGCAGTTGTCTGAGCAGAAGATGATGGATCGAGTAGCAATGAATCATGATCCAAAGAAGCATCCACCTCAAGCTCGCCTCGACAACAATTCGGATAGTGACCCAAGTAACGACAACAACAACAACAACAAACCCTGCAGCAGACTTCCAGCAAGCTACAATGGTAGAAATTCCCTCTTTCTATTCTCAAAGTCACAGTCCATACCATCGTACTTTTCATTAGATTTATCCACCCAAGAGAATTATGGTGTGGAGACGAAAGAATTTTATGGACCTTTTGCGGATATACGAGCTGGGCTTGATTTTAATTATCATGGTGAGAAATTTTATTGGGTGTAGCAACGTGTACTCGTCTGCATACTGCTGCAGCTTGAAATTGTTATGTTGTGTCATGCATTGCTCAGAAAAATTATGCAACCAACAGTTGTGCCTAATCCATCACTGAACACCCCCCTTAAACTAACTTGCACAAAGGAAACTACTCAAAAAGTAGACAAGAATTCCAAGACAAAATCATTGAAAAGTTATTAGATGGGACACTCATTCATGATACCACCAATGGATTAGTTTGTAGGACTCCCACTGAACCATGGATTGTATTCACTGCGGGGGTCATGGTAAGTGTATAGATTCAATTTCATTTTGTAAAGTTATGTTTTGATAGAAAGTTCATCCATGCTATGTGATGCCACAACTAATCACATCAAAAAATTTAGGGAGCAGGAAAATCTCACACAATGAAACAAATATCCTCCCGCGGCTACTTCCCCCTCCAATCCTACGTAATCGTCGACCCCGACGAGATCCGCTCCCACTTTCCCGAGTATCACCTATACGCCTCACACTGTCCAAAGGTGGCGGGGGAACTCACACATCGTGAGGCAGGATACATTTCCGAGATTGTCACTGCCACTGCATTGAGGAGAGGGTATAATGTATTGGTAGATGGAAGTATGAGGGATTATGAATGGTATACACAATACTTTGAGAGTTTGAGGAAGGAGAATAGTGTGTTGAGGATTGCTATTTTGCATATTACTGCTCCTAGGGAGTCAGTGTTGCAGAGGGCCAAGGTATGTTTATGGTTTATGTTTGTTTTCTAAATCTGTGATGTTCTCATTGGACGACGAGACGAAGAATGATGATGACTATTCGGACTTTCTCTAAATAACCTATTTGCCTTTCATCAACAACTTCTTCTATATCACGCAACAAAAGAAACGTGCCAAAGACACTGGGCGAGTGGTCCCCCTTGAAACACTAGAACAATCAATGAAGCAAGTACCTATTTCTGTCAAAAAGTTGGCACCCAAAGTAGACTTCTTTTGTGAGCTGGACAATTCACCGGGATCCGGTGATGAGGTTATGATAAAGACAGAGGGTATTACTTGGGAATCTTTTAGGGATAATTGGGCGCAGACATGCCCTTGGGTTCCTCGTCTGAGTGGAGGTATAAGTAGTGAGCTCAATATATAAGGTCTTGACCTTCAGGACAAAGATATTTTGGCATGAAATTGGCACAGCAAATTATGCCAATTGTAGCCATTGATGAACCCTGCACTTGGATGGAGAAAAATAATCTTCTGGCTTTGTAGTCGATTGGTGAGGCTTTGTATGTGAGGTATGTGATCATGATAACTACATTAAACACTTTATTGAGCACATACATTCTAATCCGCACAACCCTCTCTTGAAGGCCTAGTCAAGTAGAGATATGTTCGCCATTGAGACCTGTCTGCCTGGCTCTCCTTTGGGTGCAGATGTGAGGTATGTTAGCATGAAAGTGACATTACTTACTTCAAATGAACACACGGCCTAATATTCTTTCCGGCAAATTCCTACAGTGCCTGGCTTCATGTATCTTAGTCTCTCCATAAGACTGAAACCCGCAACGCAATCATTGAATTCTTCAACTCAAAATTGTCAATACACCTGACTCGAACAGCCAACTCCTCCTGCGATCCTCCGACTCTAGAGATCGAGGCAGACTGCCAATGTGAATACCTGGAGAGTTTGTAGTTATCTCAAGCTTAGTCTTAGTGCCAATATTTTTTTTTCTCAAGTGAAAGTAGTACCATTGTCTATGCGCGAGTCATCAAAAGCTCAGATCTCCACTTGATACCTCTATTGACATACAACTATTTGATACTTGAT
>JALLOX010000470.1:0-11269 GCA_036939695.1 Thalassiosira ordinaria | reverse complement strand
TGATGGCAATGGTGTTGTAGTCATTTGTTGGGGAAATGGGCAAGGTAGAAATGCTGAATGTTGTGTACAGACTCAGTGATGTAGGCAGGCTGATGATCTAGTATGTTTCTGTTATCTCCACTGGTCTTCTCCCGGCGACTGCCGTCATCGTCATCCCGATTGCGGCACGTCACCAAAGGATGGAGGATCAATGCTTCATGGAGCTATAGCCGCAACACCGTCGCCGCTTCCTCGTCCTCCTCCTCTAGCAACGAACAACCACCAACAATAATCTACGATGCCATCATAATAGGCGGAGGACCCACAGGTCTTCTCCTCTCCAACCTCCTCTCCTCGTACAACATCCACTCACACTTGCTATTCGACAAACGACCCGTGAACGAATTGCTAAAACATCCACAAGCACACTTTATTAATATTCGAAGTATGGAAATTTTGAAGGCGGAATTGCCACGTGTGTATGAGGGAGTTAGGAGGGAGATGCCATGTGTGGATGAGTGGGAGGGGTTTCATTTTGGCGGGAGTGTTGTTGCAGCGAGTGATAGCACTGGTGGTGGTGGTGGTGTAGGTGGGAGGAGGCTGGGAAGGGTGATTCATCCGGTTCGTGAGCCATTGATGGTTGGTCAGAGTGGGGATGCCATTCTCGTGTCAAAGAATGATAATGGATCGACAGAATCATCAACAACGAAGAACAGTGATGTTGATGCATCACATTATGTGAGCTTATGTCAGCCAGCGCACTTGGCCCAGAATAAATTCGTCTCGCTACTTCTTCAGGAGGCATCACGGCGGCACTCTCAATTCGATAAATATGAAAATGACGGTGCCAATATCGATGCAAAAAGTGACAAGGAAAGCAACAATCAGAGCGGTGAGCTTAGCGATCGCCTTTGCTATGGGGAAGAGGTAATTGGCATTTCACAACACAATCATAAAGACAATCACGACAACAGTATACCTTCACACATAACAATCCATACCTCAAAAGGTCAATCCTATCACGCACGATACCTCCTATCAGCCGACGGAGTACATTCCTTTGCTAGAAANTACCTCAAAAGGTCAATCCTATCACGCACGATACCTCCTATCAGCCGACGGAGTACATTCCTTTGCTAGAAAGCACTGCAACATCTCCATGCGGGGCGATGCCTCTGTCCAAAATCTCATCAATGTACACTTTCGGACCAATAGAACGCTATCCGAGTTGTTAACGTCACAATGCAAAAATAACACATACAACAACAATCAAGCAATGCTACATTTTGTATACAATTCGCAACTCGTGGGAGCATTCGTATGTCATGATGGTAAGGAAGGAGAATGGGTGTTACAAATTCCATTCTTTCCTCCATTTCAGACGATGGAGGATGATTTTGATGTGAGGAAGGTTAGAGAGATGGTTTGGGCAGGCTTGTTGGGTGACGGTCAAGCTAGAATAAATGACGGTGGTGATGTTATGGACTTTGAGATACTCTCTATCCGGCCATGGACCATGTCATCTCTTGTTGCGGAACGATACTTTGACAGCACGGGTCAAGTTGCATTGGTAGGAGATGCAGCCCATGCCTTTCCGCCAGCGGGTGGGTTTGGAATGAATACCGGTTTGCAGGATGCACACAACCTAGCATGGAGACTTGCTCTTTCACTACATCAAGGAGGAAAAAGAAATGCAAAAGAGTCACCACTGTCCACGTCTGTATCCAGCTGCATGTTAGCAAAGTACGATCAAGAACGGAGGCCCATCGCCATCCAGAATGCAGCGCTCAGCATGAGAAATTATCAACGTACCCTCCGCATTGCCAAAGCATGCTACCTTGACGCTCAGCATCCAGCACTGCTCATATCCATTTTGAATTTACCTCCCATGAGTCTTCTGCCATTGGAGGCTCGACAAGATATGTTTCGAAGGCTAGTCAGTGTAGCCATGATGCCATTGGGGAGCTTGTGTGCTGACAACGAGAGTGCCTCCGCGAGGATGCATGCAGATCATATTGAGAAGAATGTGCGGTCTATACTGGAGAGTGGAGGTTCTTTGCCTCTGGTGTTTCCAAGGTTTGAATTAGGATTTTCGTACAATGATCCAAATGATAGTGGAATGCTAGAAAGAAAAGGTGCAAGTAGCAACGTGTCTGGAGGAGATACTGGAGGTTATTATCCAAAACTACTAGTGGGACATCGTATGCCACATGTTATGGTAGAGGTGCTTACATCCTCCAAAAGCAAGGGTGCAGATAATGACGTAGGGTGGGCGGTTATGGAAACTCTCAACCCTTGTCAAACAGCATCCAGTTCTGACAGCTCAATTCATACTATGAACCTTACTGATATATCATCCCAATTACGACGGGTGCGCTCTTCTCCACTACCTACCTTCACTCTTCTCGCAGTCGGGCCAGCTCTGACAGAGAATAGAGTCACTTATGAAGCTGCGAGCTGTGCCGCAAAGAGGTGGAATGTGCCAGTAATGCTTGTCAATGTACATACAACAAAGCCCAGCACTGGAGTGGAACGGGGTGATGTACTGAATGTTGTTGACACACATCAATCATTGCTTCAATTGCTAAGTGACAAAGGAGATCAGTCACACAATGCTATTGTGGGACAAACACAGCACGACCAAAATATTGCAGTGAATGCCTTGATCCTCGTACGACCAGATGGGCATATAGCAAATGTATCTCAGTTTGAGGACAAAGAAGGTGGCGCAGAAACAACAATTACGTTGGAACAGATTCAGCAAGTAATTGAGCAAGGATTTCAGAATGCTTTATGAAAATGTAAGGTCCTGTGATCAGTGAGAAACAAATGCTCTGATGATGGCACACCTGGAATGGCATGGAGCTGCAGAAGAGACGATGCTGAATCAACTAAAATGCAAGTAGCTGGGCAAGCATTTCAAACTGCTCTGTGCAATGTGCACGTTGGTCTTCCCCCCAAAAGATAAGAAAACAACAGTTATGCGCATAGACAGAGTTTCTCTCATATGGATACCATACGCTAGACCTCCCATTATGAGCATTTGCTGAGATACCATCTTATTCTTGCCTTCATTGCCTTCTATTCATCCATCTAACCAATGGCTGAGGATAAGGCCTATGATAATCAATAGCGGTTGATCTTATCGATTTCAGATGTACATGCACCAATTCTGCTGCTCTGTGTTGAAAAGTACTGTGAAAAGGATGGAGGCTCAAGTCTAACCAGGCAGCCAAAGGAGATCTTCTTTTGTTGTGTTCTAAGTAATGGCAGTTGAATTTGACTCCATTTACTATTGTATGAGCTGTGGATGCGCAGGCCCGGAGATAGAGTCAACAACCTCCCATGATGAGCGTTTTCTAGAGATCCCCACCTTCCAGTCATCCATCTAAAAAAACTGATTAGAGGCATACCTATGATACAATCAATAGCAGTTCAGTATTATCTGTTTCAGATAAACATCAACATGCATCAAAAGTGCAGCGACAAACACTCTAGAGACAGAGTAGAGATAACATCACCTAAAACTTAGCCAAAAACTGATAGGCTCAAATCTAGCTACGCAAAAGGAATAAGGTACATGTTCGAAGGCAAGTTGCCCAAGACGTTTGGGCAGACTACTCTAGCGCTGTGATGGTTGATCAATGATTGTGTTTAGTGTTCCCTTTTGTCACATCATGCATGCACCATTCAGTTAGGGTTCTCTTCATGCAAACTAGCAAGGACATAAATAGAACAATACATTCAAAAGGCTAGAGCGAGAACAGATAAGATGAATGACTTACACCAAGCAACAGCTTTGAGGAAGGCAACTGTGGTCCTTGTGGGCACTGGAACAATGGGCAGTATCCGCGCGAAAGACCTTTACTCAAATCCGCGCTTCAATCTGGCAGCAATATGTGATGTGAACCTTTCCAGGGCAGCAGAGCTAGCAAATCTCTACTCCTGTGACTGCTTTGCTACTCTGGATGATGCGTTGGCTTTCTTTCGACATCCTCGTGCACTACCAAGGATACACCAGGAATGTGCTACCACGTTTAATAATCTATGTCCTGATTATGTGTTATTTGGTAATAGCGAAAATGAGAGCCGCGAACGTGAAACCAGCATTGGAACTACTTCTACCTCCAACATTTCTATGGATACAACGAACTCATCGTCGAATGAATATATCGATGGTGTTGTCCTATCTATTCCAACGCCTCTTCATTCTTTCTACATCAATCTTGCAGCTAAACACAATCTAGCAATATTTGTTGAGAAGCCTGTAGACCAAACTAGCGATGAAGTCAATGGCCTAGTGGAACTATGCAAAAGCCATAATGTGCCACTTTGTTGTGGATTTCAGCGCCGGTTTGATGTTTCATACCTTGCTGCAGCCGAGAAGGTTCGATCAGGAGAAATTGGCAAGCCTCTATCTGCAACAATCTTTTTCGGAGATCACCCCTGCCCTCCAAAAGGTGAGCCTCTAGAACTATTTCCTCCTCTTCATCTTGTTTCAACAAGTGCCAACAATCATCCTGGCTATAGAATTTCTAAAAAAAGGCGGAAATATCTTCTCTGATTTGGCTATTCATGATGTGGTGGGTTCAATCATTTCATATATCTTGTTAATCTTTTCCTTGAGGCAAGTGGAGATATTCTTTTCTGACTCAGCCGCTCATAATTCTAGAACTACATTCAGTATGCGTTGGATGACAAGGTAGAAAGCGTTTATGCCGAAGCATCAAATTCGTCAAGAGAGCTGAAGGACATCGGTGTACACGACACTGCAATTATAATCCTACACTTCTCTAAAGGGGCATTGGTCAATATTATCCTTAATCGCAGATCATGCTATGGCTATGACCAGCGCTGCGAGATTTTTGGAGAAAAAGGCATGATCGTTGTTGGAAACGAGCTCTGCAACACCACCGTTCACTTTAGTGCTGATGGCAGCGCTTTCTCAAAACTAAAGTGTTCATATCCTCATCGCTATTGTCAGGCTTATCAAGCTGAAATGGATGCCTTTGCTGATGTCATCATTTTGGGAAAGCAATGGCCTGGTGAGAGAGTTGTCGTTCAATGTATTTTATCATTTCCTGAATGACCAAGAAATAGCTTACATTTATCTTTCACTGCAATACTGCGATATAAACCTTTCCATCCAAGTTTCATGTGAGGAACTTGTCGAGGATTTGAGAGTAATTGAAGCTGCGCAGAAATCGCACGAAGTCAAAAAGGCTGTCCATCTTGACAACATAGAACGTGCTCTGGATTAAACTAACCTTCTATTCACTGAATTAATCTCACTTCAAAATATGAATGCCCATCTTTGATAACAAGATGCAGCCATATTGACTGGAAATTGAGCTGTGATATGAAATACCCACAGTTCCACCTCTTCCAGATGTAGTCTGATGCAGCCAAAGGCAGTTTAATTTGGTTGGACCTCTCTAAAGATTGGCTGCTTCAGTAAAATCGTAATTTCAACTGTTGAAAGAGAGTACAGAAATAAAGCTCTGATGATCAAAAGAAAATAGGCTCAGCAAATTTGACGTATTTCTCATGATTTGACCTGTAAAAAAATGATGCTCAACCTCTTGGTCACACTTCTCTCTAGATAGATCACCATGCTTTTGTTGCATTTCAGTATATAAATGAGAAGATTTTCAGACCACATTGATGATTTATTCTCAGTGATGATAGATTGTGTTGCTTCTGTGGATGGTCAAATGGGTCAAATTATTGGACAGTTCCATATACTAGGCCCGTGAACCGTAGATTTTCAAATTTATTGAGTGCATTTGTCCGCCTACCCCAAATCACTGGCTTCCAGATTAGAGACTATCTGAGTCATCATTTTGTTATGTCTTATCTCCTGTCGTTGAATCGTCGTGGGGGGTTTCGAGAAATGACTCGAAAGATTCGTTGTTCTCTTCATTTTGTGCTGCACCTCGTGTTGATTCTCCTGATCCGTCATAGAGACATTCAAGAAATGACTGATAGGCTTGATCTTCGTCACAAAGAGAACCACAATCTTTCTCTACTGCCTTCTCGTGTTCAATTAGAGTTGGACCTTGGTCCTTTTGCACATGAGGGTTTTGGGTGCTAGATGAAACACTAGATAACGGCAGTTGTTCACTTTGAACGTCACCATTTTGAGTGATTGTTTCGACGCCATGTGATGATGATCTATTACGGCCTAAGGATAGCAGTTTCCGTATCTTCTTTGTTGATTTCCTTCTTCTGTGATTTGTATTGGCTTGCTTGCTGCTCTTATCACCATTGGTCTCACCATTTTCCTCAATCCTTTCACCTTTGCTCTTCACATGATTCCTTTCCTGATCCTCTAAGGCAGTCTGCCTAATAAGCAATACTTCTTGCGCCTTCTGCTAAGTCACAATGTGGTACAAGTGCACTGCATCTTTCTACCAATGGCAAGATATAACCTTCTATGAATCCAATTTGACCATTGTACCACCCCGGGCGAGGATCATCGCCATGGCCTTCCCACCAATTATCAAGGCACTCCTTGAAGAATGCAGCATTCCAATTCAAGAAAATGTCATAGCCTAGTATCAAAGAAGTGGCAAATGTCAAATGATTCCGTTATTGTATCAACAAAAAGTAATGGGACATAGGTATTCTGCACTTACCCTGTGAGCAGTGACCAACATCTGCAGAAGTGGTGAGATGTGAGATGTGTTGGTAAAGATGAGGTAAAGGTTTGGTAAACAATGTCAGTCACATACCTGCAAGGAGAAGAATTTGCTCCACAACAGATTGAGTCTTCTCAAACTCGGACAGACCTTCATCTGACAAAATCACTACCCGTTCAAATCTGTCTTGTATCTTCTTTTGTCTTTCCTGACTTGAGACATCAGTGGCAAGAACTGCCGAAGTGACAAGATGCAAAAACTCAGGGCACCTGGGGCAAGTAAAGGCAACAATAGTATTAAGGTATGATCAAATAGAAAAAATACGCAGCTGAAGAAGAAAGGCTTACATTTGGAGAATAAACGTAGATAGGTCAGGAAAGTCTTCGATGAAGATTCCTAATCCAACCTGTATTGATTGTCTCTCCAGGTAACTTCCCTTATAAACTGAGCACAGACAATGATTGTCTTTCAAAAGCTGTGCATTCGGCATTCCTATGTGCTGCACATCATGAATGAGAGCAGCAAACACAGTGATAAATCTCACAAAGGGATTGTGCTCTACTGATAGATCGATTCCATCCTTTGCCTCGTGATACTCTTTAATAAGATATGTAGCGGACAATACAACTTGGCAGGCATGATCCCAATTATGAAAGGCATGTGGCTGGTATAATGTGGAGATGCGATCCACAAAATGCAATAGATCATTGTCTAGATCGCCGTGATTTGCTGGTACTTGCTTCTCTACCTGAGCTACACATTTCCAAAGCATGCTCGATAGTAATCCGTGCGTCGCTGCAACCATGTCAACGCGGGAACGAGCGCCAACCCATTTGATCCCAGACCATTTTGTTCTCTTCAACTAAGAATTAGAAGGGGAGGTGAGTTGGCACTTGGTCAAGGAGAGAGGTTAGTGAGTACATTGTCACCTACCTCAGTAAATGACACTGTGTCATGGTCAGAAGAATGTGTGTTCACATCTGCAATAGAACTCTTTGAAGTTTCTGCACCTATAGCCTCAACCTGAACCTGTGTATCTTCTTCTGTTGATGTGTTACCAGTTGTGTTTATAGATCCCTCATCAATTAAAATGCTGCTGTGAGTATCTTCTAAACTGACATCATCAGTCACTAGGAATTGGCTACTTTTTCGCCTATTGAAGCCAAAATACCTTCGCTTAAACCACTTCTTTTTTGAAAGGACAGTCTCGACCTCTTCTCTGAGTTGTTTGATTTTTTCAGGATTAGCTACATTGTTGTATTCGGTTCCTTTTTCTAGCCAATAAGTATAGCATCGGCTCTTTCCCTTCATTTCAACGAAACCTCGTGGGGTAAAGTCGTATAGCGGTCCATGACTTTCAGCCGAATGCTCTGCCAGGTGCTCATATAAAACGCTTGAGCACTGTATTTTTCCACTCATTCCAGTCGATTCGTGCCGTGACGTAGTCTGGACATTAAAGAAAATATATTAGTGAGATTGGGTAAAAAGATCACTGAAGTGACTCAAATGACTTACATTGACCATATCACCAAAGAGACAATCTGCAATGGCAACAAGAATATAGATAAGCAAGGCCTGGCAGCAGGTTATACATCTGAGACTCAAATAACTTACAATGTGGGGTTAGTGTACCGACCACACCGCCCATGCAGTGACCTGTATGGATGCCAATTCGTAGCTCAACGGGCTTGCCATCTGCGGGTGACTTGACAAGGTGCACACACTCATTCACAGCAAGAGCAAAATTTGCGATGTTCTGAGCATGCCTATCATCAGAAGTGGGCATGCCACTACAGCACATGTAAGCATCCCCTATTGTTTCGACCTTTATGTGACATAATATTGGAGCACAAGAGACAAATTATGAGTGGACGTCGGATTATGCAGTGACAATTATGGTACCCATACATGACCTTGTCCTTACTTTGTACAAATTAAAATGAGACGCCAAATGATCCATGACAGTGTAGAGTTGGTTAAGCATATCGATGATATCCCACGGTTCAACAAGGTCACAAATTTGGGTAAAACCTACAACGTCTGAGAACTGCAATTTCAAGTACATTATGCAACAATTGTGAGTCAGGATTTGAGTTGCCAGTAGAAACAGATATGGCAACAAAACTCACGAAAAGTGTCACATTCTCATATAGCCGGGGCTCAACTGTTTTCCCAGCCCTCATACTCTCAGCAACAGGAGCAGGTAGCATAGAATTAAGCAACGTGTTCGATAGATTTTTCTCCCGTTCCAACCTTTTACTAAGACGATCAAGTTTATGTGCCGTTCGCACCTCCGAGGCTATATGCTCTCCCAAAAAAACTACATCTCGTTGAAAGCTATGCAATGGAAGGTCAGACATGGTCAATCCCATTCTATTCAGCTCTGTTATATTGTCAGCATCTGGCGAGAGAATAAACATGGCACCACCACCTGTCATCCGAATGATGTTGCCTTTAAATTTTATATCAGAAGCTTCAATTCGTGCCCTAGTCTTAGGATCATTGAATGGTACAGGAGTCAGGAAGAACTTTTGATCCGCCAAACGTTGTAACGTAGGCCAATCAAACCCTGCGAGGATAGGTTTGTTAATCTTAAGTACCTTTCCAACCTTCAAACCAACTATTTCATCATAATCTCTTAGTAACATCTCTGGTAGGGCAGATCCAACTTGTACTATCTTGAAGCTTTCATCAACCATCTGTATGAAAATGCAGACAAGAGTGAAGCAGGTACACATTGTTTAGATGAAATATTGCCCAAGCCAAATGGGAAACATCAAAAATCCCTCATGCACCTACCACATGATATGGAAAAATAGAGCGTACCCTCGACGAGGTTAATCCATATTGACCCTCCTCATTCATAACTGATGATGCCGGTGCCGTCTTCTTCCTCTTGGTTTTTTCTTTCGGTGTTTTGTGTGAATATGAATTCCCATCTGAATATGTGCAATACGATGATGATTGCCACTCTCGTACACGCTCCTCGTGATCCTCATCATCGGCAGAATGTCTCCTTGTACTTCTGTAACTTCCATTAACACCATTATTCCCTTTGCTATTCATCTTTTTCATTCTAGCATCTTGTCCCAATGTCTTTAAACTATTCGTTGATACAGCCCTCGCCAACATTTTAGCTTGTCCCAGTTCCAGCTCTTGTTCTGTCTTTCTACTGTCATCCCATCCTAGTGAGGATGATGTTGATCCTGCCAAGCTTGGTTCATACCAATATGATGATGTACTGGAGGAGAAAGGACATTGGTCACCAGATGAGGTTGAGGTGGAGAGAAAATTCTTATTCAATGGATCTAAAAGTGATCCTGTTGATTCTGCTGACAATGCGGAACTCCTTCTTCCAAGATTGCTACGTTGTAATGTGGCTCTACGTTGCCGTCGAGTCATCGTCTCCTTGACTACAGAACTATCATCTTCATACCCCTCCATTGTCAATTTATGTTTCTTTTTGGGATCGGTGGCAGTAATTCGCCAGGTAGTACATTCCGAACCATTCTCTCCCTGACTTGCCAATTTGATCATATCCACTTCTACATCAAAATAAGTCTTGGCAACTTCCTTGGTTATACCCACCACAACACCACCTAATAATGCACCTCTAATGGAATAATAATGCAATATAATTGATCCTTTGTATGTCTCGCAATTCTCACACCAGAAGACAGGAAAACTACCATGTGGCATGGAAGATTGTAAATGATCATGCATGGCATTCAAATTGCTCAACCACAGCCTCAACGTCGAGCCCTGACATCGTAGTAAATTATCATATCCCTTATCAATTGTATATTGTAAGAAAAATTGACCGAATAATTCCAATACGTCATCCACGGTAACATCCAAGGCGTTGGCAGCAGCAACGACAATGTCTACGGTGGCAGAATCAGGATAATGGCCATGTTGCTCAAATCCGTAATCCTTGACGGTGCAATTGGCTGCTTCTTTGATAGCATGCCAAGCGTCTAGACCGAATTTGGATATTATAAGTTGTTCGGCGCAATCGTTGATTAGTCCTAGCATGTTTGTATATTGGTGTTGATTCTAATTATTGTGGAAGTTAATTGAAAGTGAGACACATTATGTCTCTGTGTTCTGATGAAGAAATGAAGAAGGTGGTGAATACTTATGATTGCGACCAGACTTGACGCAAGATTGTTTGAAGTCTCTCTCTCTAGGAAAGTAGATGATTTACACCAGCTGCATGGGAAATTTGTACAACCCGGAGTAGCCGCGCAAGAAATAATGCACAAAAGCCAAAATGTTACAAGGAAGCTCGACGCCGAAGTGAATACTGCACTCCGTGGTGAGTGTGCCAATCGATGCCGCTGCTTCTGCGGATCATCCGCAGTTGATATGCAACATCATGATTGTGTGCCTATCGTGATACTATCACTACACTGAAATGAAAGTCAATGAGGCATCAACATAGATCAACATCAACTTCTCGCTCTCCAGCCTTCTCCAGCGTTGCTTTCTGCTAGCTGCTTGAGGCTGCTTGCTTCCGTCCATTCTCATGAATAAATGAGATGTCAATGAGCCGCCCCCCCGCTTCTTTGGGGGCAGTTGATTCATATTACGAGGGCAGGCCCGCGTGATCCGATTGGTCATAATCTGCATCGACACTTTTTGCTTGG
>JALLOX010000469.1:0-11250 GCA_036939695.1 Thalassiosira ordinaria | reverse complement strand
GTATTGGACCGTTCAAGGATGATTGGCCCATGACTACGCATAATGCCACTTTGCAAGAACGTGATTTTGGTGGCACCAAGAAGTATGCATGGTTATTTGCAGGTCATGTGAGGACTATATTGGATGCTCAGCCGAAATGGACTGCCACGCCTGGGAGTGAGATTGCTTTGGGCACATATAGGGTTTGTGCCGTCGATGAGGTGGCGGGCGTGGAGGCCTTTCCTAATGATGCGGATGAGGATAAGCGCCAGTTGTATGCACGGTTCAAGATTCAAGACTTCAATGATAATCATGATTGCAAGCATGTCTTTGGTGGTAATCCCAAGGTCTACCTGGATGAGAACTACATGGGGGCAGCCTTTGAAATTGAGAATGTTCTTAATTACACAGAGACCATTAATGAGGGCAATCCTTACATTCTTGATATGACCACGGGCTTTGCAAGTGCCGATCTATTGGGTAACGAGATTGGATATGATCCCACCGCCGAGGGGGGAGTCGGACATGAACCTGTGGTCAAGCCCAAGGGTAATGGCGTCGTTCTCCTCAAGAAGCAAGATTACGATGATATCGAAGCTCTTTGCGCCACCGTTCCCGATCCGTACAAAGCCGACGGCCGTTCCATGGGATGGGAATACTCTCCCTACTACGAGGGAATGCGTCACCCAGACTGGGATCCTTCTTACAGATCCGTCCTTGATCCCGAAGTCTTTGCCAAAGTCTCAGCCACCGAGTATCGCATTCACGATCGTCGCTTCTTGCCTCTCAAGAATACGGTTGACGATCCCCTCATGGATGGAGGTGGGACTCAAACCCTCGAGTCTGTATTCATCATGATGGATACCGATGATGAAGACGATGCCACTTTACAAACGGCCGATCACGATGAGAATCCACGTACTCCCAGCACGGTATCGGGAAATGAGCAGGGTATTTACTGTTCGAACAGTCGACCCAATGTGTTCAATGAGCCGTTTTGCAAGCTTTCTAGGGAGGAGAATGCATGTGTCCGCGAGGCGTCGGATGACGAGGATACCGTTGCTGTCGTAGACTTGAAGGCAGAAGTCATGGCGGCTATTAACAGTTACATCTACGATAGCGATGATAATTTGCTCGCTGCGGGAGTTCCCGCTGAGGTGACCGGCTTGAACGTTGCGGATAGTACCTCGAAGCCCTGTACGATGAACGGATCGAGTCGTTGGATGTGCGATGCGACTCCGACAGACTCTGGGGGTTGTGTTACTGCCAGTGGGGTGGGTGCCGCGGGCTCCAATACCGTGGCTGCGTTTAAGCATTTGATCAAGTATGCCGTTACGAATAATGATGAGATTATGGACCTGAGGATGGTAAGTTGATTCTCAGCGAGAATGGACCGCAATGCACAAGTATCATATCATTGGATGTGAATTGATTCCCAACTTATGCAACAGCTTCACTAAACTCTTCACTTTCTTGCCTGAAATTCTATCAAACAGTACGAGGCAACTCAAGGCATGGCGTGCGACGCAGCCGATGATGAGAGGCTTGGATTCTCCGTCTTTCTGACCGAAGAGTTACCACACAATCCCACCTGTCGATGCTGGATAAATATCCACCCCCAAGATAGAAATGTTTACCTCGTCAAGGATGAGGCCACACAAGCCTTTATTTCCATTGGCCAAATCGATTGGAACACCGTTGGGACCACGGCCGAGTTTCTCACATGGCAAGGCAACTCCGCCAACGCCGGAAAGTGGGGAAGGAGGGGTGACAAGAAGACTCTCCAAACGGTGTTAAATGACCTTGATGTGTACTCTACGCAGGGTGGACTGCCTGTTACTCAATATCCCACGTCCAAGCCCAGTGGGATGCCGTCCTCCGGGCCCACTGATTCCTCGATGCCATCAACGACGCAGCTACCCTCGAGCCAGCCTTCCCTGAACCCCTCCATCTCGAACGTGCCCAGTCAAGAGCCGAGCATTAGTAGCGTGCCCTCGATCAGCGTGGAACCAAGCAGTCAACCGAGCAGCCAGCCGAGTATGGACCCCTCCATCTCATCGGCGCCTAGTGACATTCCGTCCGTGAGTTCCGTGCCGTCCACTGCAGAACCAGATGGAACAAATGTTCCCTCTTCAGGACCTAGCAGCCAGCCCTCAAGCATTCCCAGTCTAAATCCCTCGATCAGCTATATGCCATCGGAGAATCCTTCCATCTCTGGAGTGCCCAGCAGCCAGCCATCCTCCTCTCCCAGTTACGGGCCATCGTTCAGCGGCGCTCCATCTGACATACCATCGTCGACGCTCGTGCCGACGTTACCCCCATCACAGTTGTCCAATGTTGCAAGAACCATTCATGATACCGTTGCCGATCAGATCGCTAATGATGATGCCATCACGCACATTGTCCTCGAGACGCAGATGACGAGTGCCAGGGGAGGAGTGTTGGTTTGTGGTTCGGATGGCGAGATTGAATCAGGTAAGTAGTAGTCTTGTGGACGGAAGTGAAGATATGATTGTACTGTCTTGCATAGGGTCACAACTAATCCACCCTCTATCTCTTCACAACACTTTAGACATTGAGGAAGACGATTACTTTGACTACTGGAACTGGAGGTTGGACTCGAGTAAGCCCGAGTCCGAGCAGAAGAAGACTGTATGGACGAACATCGTGCTCACGTCCGAAGACCAGCTCTGCCAACGTACCGCTTGGGCATTGAGCCAGATCTTTCAAATCTCTCCGTCGTTCCTTGGTTACAACAGCCTTTGTAAGTGATGACTTGTTTGTGTTATGATTTTAGAGAAGCATTAGTTTCTGACCCTTTTTTACCTATCCAATACACAGCTGAGGCACACACAAATTACTACGATGGGTTTGTTCGTAATTGTAACAAGTCGTACAAGGAAACCATGAAGACTATTGCCTTTTCAGTGAAGATGGGGATGCAGCTATCACATGTTGGTTCCGCCTCCATTCGAACAGCTTATGACAGTAGCAACAGGGTACTCTGTAAGAACTTCTGCTGTGTGTATCTGTCCATGCAACATGTATATTGCATATTTTGACTAATCTCCATTCTCTCTGGTGGTTACAGTTCCTGATGAAAACTATGCTCGAGAATCGATGCAGCTAGAAACAGTTGGATTGGATATGCTAAACTTGGATGGCACCCTTGTCCTTGATAGGTTTGGGAATAATATTCCAACATGTAAGTGTACCTCAAGAATTTGAGCATTTTTTGCACAGGTATTTCTTACACTTATTCACCCCTCTTGTTACAATGCAGATGACACAAATGATATTCTTACTTTTGCTCGAGTGTGGACTGGCTTTGACTATTCTGAGTGAGTGGCATCCTATCATCCTCCCTCTTTTCCACCTCTGATCAGTCCCTGTAACTTATCCCCACTGAACAATTGCTATCTTCCTACCCTTCTCTGCAGACGCCGCGGAAATTACGAAGAAAAAGACCCAAACAAGATTAACTGGAATGATCCCATGACCTTGAGAGATGGTGAAAGGCATGACTGGTTCCCCAAGAAGGACTTGTATGATGGATGGATTGGTGATCGGTATCCACTGTGTAGTGACTTGCCTGATAAGGCATTTCTCAAAACAGGCGCTAAATACGTGTGAGTTTTGGGACTTCAGCTTAATTGCCATTGGCAGTAAATTCAGTGTACTTATCTCTAATATGCATGCTCTTTTTCCTTTTCAGGTTACTTGGCCGTTCAAGCAAACCAAGGTATCAATTCGACAAGACCAATTGGGACGGAAATGATGTAGCCAAGAAGCTGATCTTGAGTGAAAGCTCAAACCTTTACTCCGAGCTATGTGCAGATGGGGGTTCTGGCACTTGCAGTTATCCGACTGTTGTGAAGTTCACAGAAAATATTGCATGTTATGAGCTGGAGTGCGACCTGGACACTGTACGAGTTGTACAGGTGGCACAGGACGTATTTTACAAGTATGTGAGAATGCCGTGTGTTCACCATGCGTTTTTTGAGGACGGAACAGCCAAGGCAGTTTGGGCTGGCGATTCAAATGGTGCCAGTATGTGTGCCCATCCATCTCAACCTGTCGCCACTACCACTTGCTGTCCTACTGGTGGGGAAATCAGCTGCAAGTACCATGGAGAATATGTCACCTGGGAGACAAATCAGGCCCGTTGCAGCAGTGCCAGCAGTGCAGTTTGCTCCGCGAAGACGAGCATTTCTGATGCTGCTTGTCCAGGCCAAAAAAGTTACAATAGTCGATTGCCTTCAGCCAATCATTTCCAATGGTCTGAAAGCAGTTGCTCTGTGAAAATCAAGGTCAGACTTGACAGCATGGTTGCCCTGGTGCATGTAAGTGAAAGTATTTATGGGTTTGGGCCTATTCTCTTTGTACATTTGTCATGTCTAACCTTTGTCATTGCCTAATGCTGCCTTCTTGAGTCAGGAGGCACCCGGTAGTGTTGTTCGTTACGTTGACAATAGTGTGGGCAATATGAACTACTTTCACATGTGAGACCAGTGGCAAATTTCAATTTTGATGTTTTAGCCGAATTGTCTTCTTACCTCCATCATCTGATCTTTGTCACATTTTTTACAGCCCATGGCCTAAGGATGCATATGCTGGGGATGAGCTGTTCCCTACGATTGACAATTTTTGTGGAGAACAAACCTGCGTTGAGCAGGATGACTGGACGTGTCTTTGTGATGTCAAAGTGACCAATTCTGCTTATTACGACGCAGGAAATATAAATGGGGTTGATGCGGACGATATCCTTGAGAACTTGAAAATTGGGGCCTTCCCACCTTCTTACTATGGCGATGGTGTTTACTCAGCTGGGGCGACTCTTTCTTCAGACTCAACTGTGACTGTGTACCACACACCACCTACAGGGGGCTACTCCGAAGACACAATATTCCGGCTGCAAGATGAAACTGATGAAGTAAGTGTCGATTATTGTTTCTTCTTGACTTAGCAGTTTTCTCTTGATATTTTTCCTCATTATTTTTGTATTTCTATCTTCTGCTGTCACCAGTTCTTTGATTTCGGCGAAAAATACAAAAGATCGGGTGAATCCCCCGTGAGAGGCTATGTGTACCTCAAGAATTTAGTCTCAAATATACGAATTGGAGATCCCAACAATGATTATTATACAACACCAATCAGGAAGCCTCTGATTATGAGAAACCCTTTGATGTTCCACGACTTGGTTGCTCCTGAAATTCGTGATGCCCACTATGAGATTGATGCAGTCATTCATCACCTTACCTCCCATCAGAATGCGCCCCCTTTTGTCGCCCATCAACTGATTCAGCACTTTGGCATTGCAAACCCAAGCCCAGGAATGATTGAAAGAGTTGCCACTGCATACAAAGAAGGCAAATTCACCCACACCGGAACTAGTACTAGCTATGGTGACGAACGTTACAGCAATCTCAATGCTGTTGTTGCTGCCATACTTCTTGACAAAGAGGCTACTGCCTCCACCCTTGATGCTGATCCAACATCCGGAGGCCTGAAGGAGCCAATCATTAAAGTCTTGCAATTTATGAGGGCGATGGAGTACAAGCAGACCGCTCATGATAGAAATATCTACCCAAAACTCTCTGGAATGGTTGCAAAGGTTGGCCAAATGGCCTACGAGTCACCAGATCAGTTCAGTTTTTTCCTTCCTGGTGAGAATATTTTTGTCTCTATAATTCTTTCCAGGATATCATGTCACTCATACCACACCCAAAATCTTCCACCACAAATAGATTATAGCCCCCCTGGCCAGTTTGCACAAGGTGGTCTGAATGCGCCTCCCGCTCAAGTTCTTTCAATGTCAACCACTGTTGCTACAGTAGAAGGTTTCTTTGAATTGGCGCGGAGTGGTCTATCCGGGAGCCGCGGTGGGTTTGGAGCCAACGTCTTTGGGTGGGAGGTACTTGAAGCCCATGATTACAGCAAATCTGTTGGCTTCCTTGGCTACAACCCAAGTGGGAATGATGCACAAAATGTACAACTAACCGCGGACTTGCTGACTGGAGGAAGGTTGAGTCCTGATGCTGTGTCCAGCATTGAAACTGCAGTTGGGTCAATAAGTGGATCCAACAAGAATACTCTTGCTCAGCAACTCATTGCAACTTCACCCGAGTTTCACACTAGCAACATTGCAACAAGAACTGGAACATCTCGAACTCCGACCCCCCAAGAACCTCGCACGGATGACCCCTATAAGGCAGTGGTTATCTTGTTTGCCGCAGGTGGAATGGACAGTTTCAATGTGTTAACACCCCATCCTACATGTAGCTTGTATCGGTCCTACAGAGCAAATCGCGATCTCCTTGCCTTGCGTGACAGGGACTTGCTTCCTATAACGAATGGAAATTCTGAGGACGACCCCGAGCAACCCTGTGATATGTTTGGAGTCCACAATCAAATTCCGATTCTGAAACAAATCTACGACAATGGCCATGGACAATTTCATGCTAACATTGGACATCTCCACAAACCAGTCACTAAGGGCAATTGGTACACTGAGACTAGAACCCACCTTTTCAGTCACAAGACAATGGAAAGGGAGGCACAGTTGGTTGATGCATTTCAAGAGGACGGCTGGTCAACTGGTAAGAATAGCGCTATGGTGCAGTGTAATTGAGCTCATCCCATCTTGTTCTAATGTTACATTTATTCTTTTCTAGGTGTTGCTGGCCGCATGCTAGACGTCCTCCAACGACGTGGGATGTCAGTCAACGCCATTGGCATTGACGGCAAGGGCCCAATAATTGAAGGCAACCCTGCACTGGGCAGACTTGTTGATGTAATTTCGTCAGGTGGTGTGAACACACTTACTCGATCTTCTCTCATTGACACTGGCAATGATGTGACATCTATTGAGCCCATGATGGAATTCCTCAATCAAGAAACTGATCTCAAGAGAACTGGAGTTTTTGCCAATTACTGGAGTCAAAACCGTAAGCTTCAGATCTCTTTTGTTCTTTACCTTTCACTGAATCACACATTTTCTCAATAATTTTGAATCTGGGCATTTACATCTTCCTTGCAGTCGTGGATGTTTTGGACAAAACGGATAATCTCAGTGATTTGCTTGCAACTGTGGACTTGAATAAGTCATTCGAAGGGTCCATTGGAAGAAAGCTAGCAATGGTGGCCAAGTTGATGATTCTTAATGTGGAAAGGAATGTGAACAGAGATGTATTTCTACTCACCAATGTAAGTCAATATATTTTCTTTTTGCTTAGATAACCTCATGATGGTCTACAGTCAAGCTGATACCCTGTATTTATTCATCAATATTGCACTGTTTAGGGCGGTCACGATGGACACTCTCTCTCCAAAGAGAACTTGGCTGGCCTCCTACCTGACATTAACTCTGGCATGAAATCCTTTTATGAGGAACTCGGCAGTCGGGATATGCTAGATCAAGTTACTTTTGTCCTCATGAGTGAATTTGGCCGCACGATAACTCCCAATTCTGGAAGAGGAAGTGATCATGCTTGGGGAGGCAATGCATATGTATGGGGTGGTGAAATTCGTGGAGGTAGGATTCTTGGGCAGTATCCGTCGAGTCTTGATAATACTGACGAGGCTAACATTGGAAGAGGGTGAGTAAATGAATGGTACTCCTTCCTTTATTATTACCAATTACACTAACATTTGTCAATTGTTTTTCAAAAAAGGCGCTTAATCCCAAGCCGATCTTGGGAGTCAATGTGGTACGGAATCGCCAACTGGTTCGGGATCACCGACGAAAGCGAGATGCTTACTGTGCTACCCAACAATGGAAATATGGGTTGCCAGCTTTATACTGACTTGGACATGTACACTGTAGGAAATACTACCATCAATGGGTGCAATGATAGGCAAATTACGATGAAGCTATCAATGTTGCTTAACGAACCAAGGTATCTTACAGGTCTTGAGCAGAAGAGAATCTGTAGGGCTGCCATAGCCTTGACTATTGAAAATGCAAATACCACGTCCAGATGTGTGGTTACAGACCAACGAGTCATTGTCTACTTTGACGAGAATAGACGGCGGCTTATCTCTGGGGGAGAAATAGACGAACGAATGCTCACGACTATTGAGGGCAACGGCACAACTGTTCAGGGCTACGGCCTAGAGGCCACGGTCGGATTTGAGTATGACAATCCAAACGGAACACTAAACGGAACTGAATATGTGGAAGATCCTGAGCGTTTTACACAGGGTTTGGACGAGGCCATAACTTGTTCCGGGGACACTTCTAGCGGTCGAAGGTTAACCTCTGACGAGAATTGTGTGACCAATTGCCAGGCGGTGACCGAATTCATATGTGATTGTTCTGATAGCCCGAGTACTGTGCCCTCGATGTCATCAGTGCCATCATCTGCACCCAGCTCACTCCCTAGCTCGGCTCCCTCTGAGTCTCCATCCATCAGTATTGTCCCATCCCCTTATCCCACGTCCTCGTCTAAGCCCAGCTCAATACCTTCTGAATCTCCAAGCATCAGCCAGGTTCCAAGTCAAGCACCCTCATTTGAACCATCAGTATCTTTGATGCCAACGGTACCACAACCCAGCTCAAAACCATCAGTTGCTCCTTCTGGGAGACCAACCAAGCTGTGCCCTACGGTAATTGACGAATGTTACAATGGTGGTGTGTGGTCACCCTATACATGTGAATGCCTCTGTGTCTCGCCATATTGCCCAGATGATGATGGTGTCTGCAGAAAAACGAATGGCTGCCCTGCGAATTACCAAGAAACTCTTTTTGATGATCAGCCAGCACCCTGGTTTCAGTATGGCTCTTCTTGCATGTCTACCTACGACTTACCGTCCTCAGTTTCTGCCATCTATTTAAATAAAGAAGATTGTTGCGCAGAAGCATACCGAGATGATGTCAGTGGCTGTATTGCTCGGCCTGCGGAAATTGAACAGCTGTTTTATCATGGAAAGTTGATTCTGACTGGTCTGACCTGCCCAGAATCTGGAAGCAAACGTGCAGCATCTACAGGAAACATTGCAAGGAGTATTCTCTCTGTACTTTGTTCCCAATCAGGTCTCACATGTGCTGCAGGTGATAAAGTGATTGTCACCAAGTTCTGTGGATTTGACTATGAAAGTGAGGCGGTATACTCTGTTGGGACTAGGCGTCTCTCAGCTTCCACTGATGATGATGTTGTCGAGTTTACCTTCATTTCCCAAAACATTGACTATGATGTACTCAAAGGCATAGAAGCAGTGTTGTCTGCATACCTTAGTGGAACAAGCCTTCAAAGCTTCGTGACAGATTTATTGGCTGATATACAGGCAAATAATCCGACGGCGAGTCTCAGTGCAGTGACTAGTATTGTCTATGAAGCCTTAAATGCATTCATTGCTGGGTTGGGACTGTACTATCCAGCTTGGGGTAACGTGGAGACCTGTCTCAGCGTGAGTGCCCTATGATCCATTTCCCACCTTACCTGGTCAGAATCTTTTGGTAATATATTTCAACTAACATTTCACCTTCATTTCTGATTTTCAGGATGGCAACCAAGAGCCATATATGAATCGCGATTATAGTAGCTGGCTCTATGAAGACTTGGAAGGTTGTTGTCAGCGTTATTATGGCTGGGATGTTGTTGGGTGTAAGTTGAGGAATGCAGAAAAAACTTTGGTGAGCGGTTCTATTTCTACAGTCGATCCTACATCAGACTTGTATTTCCCAGACTGGGGTAAGACGGACACTTGTATCAAAGGTGGGGCCCCACCCTATATGAAGAAGCAACCGCAAATCTGGCTTTACAGCACTTTGGGTGAATGTTGCAGGGCTTATTATGGCTGGGAAGGAGGCTATTATGAGTGTATGGCATCGGAAGGGGGGGACCCACCAACTCAATCTCCTATTACCGAGGCCTGGTATGTTAATTGGCAATCCTATAAGTGTGTGGAAAGTTGTGATGGGTCAAGCCCATGTGGTGGTAAGCACAAGCCTTGGGACATACTTCATTCATCCAAAAAGGCCTGTTGCGATGCACATCTCAGTTGGAAGGGGAAAGATTGCATGGATGATTGAGTGGTCTCCAAAAAGAAACAGCCAGCAACAGCAATGTTCATACAACTGGCATGCATAGGCATTTGAATAGCACCATCAAAGTGTTTTTGAATGTTACTGAGTAAAATTGATGGTGGAGGTCAAGTCTTTCATCAAAAACTATTTGCCATCTTGTACAAATAATAATGGCAATTGTAAAGAGGAGAATTTTAATTTACTTTTAGACTATTCAGCAAGCATATATTTTTGGTGTCCAACAGTTGAAATAGCATTGTTGATTATTACAGCTTGATAGAATTATTATCCAATCTGTGGGGGGAGGGGGTATTAGGAAAATCTTATCTTAGGATCTTCAAAGATCGCACTGCACACAAACATAAGTGACCGAACTGGGAATTGGTTTTAGCTAGATAGATAGGAAGACCCAAGAGGATGATGACTTATGCTTCATGAGGTGATTTCATTCGAACCAGCCAGCACATCTCTCTATAGAGCAGAAGCTATGAGATTGGATAGTTCCATTTTGATTGATTGTATTTTGTTTCTGAATGATCATTGGCGCCATGAGAGGACTCCTGGGATCCGACTCATTTTGGAAAGAGGAAGTGGTAGTCTGTAGCCATGGATGATGTCCTTCTCAACTAGGTTGTACAGGAGCTCTGGCTTTCGGATGCACCTTTGTGGTTTCTAAACTCTCAGCTCTGTCAGGTCTGCTTTTTCTAAACTCGTTTGGGAGCTCTACCAGGGGCCACACCGATCCATGTGTGAGCATGCTTCTGGTTCTTTCCCAGTTTGGATGCTGAGAGAATACCTTTTCTAGCACATGAGGACACCTGAACTTGGAGCCTTATCCAAGAGGGATGCTATTTTGGGCTGTGAGGGCTTTGTTGAGACCCTTTCCATATTTTGACAGCACACAGAGTTTCTTGCAGCTGCTTGATTTGTTACGACAAAGTCCAACTGAGGTTTACCTGGTTGCTTGCATTCCTCTGAGATGACTTCACTTACTGCTATTGCATCAGCATCAAGAAGATTTACTAGCCAGGAATGAGATGAGTTGCTCACATCCTTGGCATGTGCGAGACTTGGATTGCTTACATTCATTGGAAGGCTTTGAGGGCTTGCATTTATTGCAAGACTTGCAAGGCTTTTGTTGTTTGCGTCAATTGCAAGACTTTTGTCGCTACAGTTCGTCACACACTTTGGCTTGTGGCTTGGTTTTACCTCCATTAGGCATTCTCATGATTCCTGCTCTCTCT